>JAVJAQ010002147.1:600000-817521 GCA_032362365.1 Zygogramma bicolorata | reverse complement strand
CCATTTGAGAAAATACTATGATACTAATTCTTATTTCATTTGGAAAGCTGAAAACTTGAAATTTCCAGTGAATAATCAAATGAGACCTACACCATCATGAAAAAGATAATCGTAGTTGAGAACATACCTATACGGACGATATAGGAGTGTTTTATAAAGCTGATCATGACGAATGAAAATTGATTATCTTCACATATCTTGAACTCTCTACTACCCCTTCACGGTGGTTGACTTGATTTTCATTTCAATGAAAATATTTCAAGAAAATGGAGACCTGAAGAGTTCAGAACTATCGAAAGTCCATAAAGTACAATTCAATAAACCGTGGACAGAGAGAATATAATAGATTTTTTTGAGATTTTGTGAAATATCCTTCTCACTTCTCAGAATATGTTGCAGGATGAAGATCACGCCTTACTCCAATGTCCAATGTCTTCAATCGAATCAACATGTTGAAGGAGGATTTGCCGGCACAGAATTTCGCACTGCTGTCTGAATTAGTGTGGGAATTATCATTATATATATATATCTATATCTGATATAGAACGTCAAGTGGAATGATGAATTCGAATAAAATTGATCAAGCCTCCTTCATGGTTTTGGGGTTTTTCCCTCTTCTATATGAGAATAAGTGAAAGTGGTGCTGGACCATTTCAAAGAAAACAATCTGTTATCATCAAACACACGGAATACTTCAATCATTTGGTCTCAGTGGGAAATACTTTCTGCAAAGTTCATACAAAAACAATACAGAACTTATGAAGAAAGGAACATTCTTTATAGAAATTTTGTTTCCATTCTGCTTTGATTTGAAGAAGAGAAAAAATCGCTCAAATCCTCTTCCATTACAATAGAATAGTAATTTTCGGTTATAATTGCACGAGAGCATAAAAATTACCGATAATTTTGCTAGAAAGCGTGATATCTAAAAATTGCAAGTTTATTTTCATATTTTGGCGAAAGTGCCGGAGTCCGAAGGACGAGGGCTCTTTTTACAAAATATGAAAATAACCGAATGCAATTTGTATAAGATATCACGCTTGAATGCAAAATTATCTGGTCATTATTATGCACGAATGTAATTCATTGGAGTATTTCACGAATAAAGAAATTCTCAAGGAAATGTTATTTTTTGTTTATTTATACTTTCCTCTATAGATTGTATGGAGCATTCACCAAAACGCGAAATGTTTTTCTATTTTTGAAGTCTATCTGACATTTATTTGTGTTGTTTACTGACGTCTAGCGATACGGTTTCAAATGTGTTGTTATGGTGACTTGATACAATGCAATTACCGCTGTGAGTTTTCGATACAATGCAATTACCGCTGTGAGTTTTCGATAATTTCATTGCTCTTATGGGACATTTCATATATGAGGAAAATATTCCTGGATATGGCTTATCCTTCAAGTTATGTGCCAGTTTTTTATCTTGTAAGTCTCTCTTGTGTGGTTGTCGACGCAGTTTCAATAGAACATCCCATCCATAAATCCTGAAATTGTTCGTACTTTTATTAGCCAATTTATTATTCGATACTCAAATTTTTAAATACATGACAAACTCATCGATGAAATTACATGTTATATTCCGCGAACAACCATGCTTCTCCTGAGTAATGGCGTTGGGAGTACCAAGGCCAAGACCAGCTCGCACAAATACAAGAGATGTTCGTGGGAGGGGGAGGTGGGGCAACTGATCGAAAATAAAAAAGGAAAAAACTCATTGAACATTTTTCCTTTTTTTTGGACTGAGGTGGCCTTTACTTGATGGAAATCCATAGTTATTACGCTATAAGGTAGACACGATTAAATTTCCACAAAATTTATTGTCTTCGCGACATGTTTCGGTACACTGTACCTTTATCAAGCGAATGTATTTAAACACTAAATTATTCTTCGCTAAAAGCTCCTTAAATATATCAGGGCCTACTCTAATTATCTATGATTCCTAGAATAATACCACTGACAATGATGATGATTCCTAACTGATGCTGATAAATGATACTGATTCCTAATAATAATTATGATATCGGACCATATTTACTACTTATTGATTGAATAAGTTCAACAAAGGGGAACTATTGAGATCCAATTGATCATTTAGCAAACAATTTGAATTTTTCAATTTATTGATTTCCAAAAACTCTAAATAATTAAGTCTAATGCCCTTATTTTCAACATGCAGAATTTCGAAATTTTTATCGAAGTCATGGCCTTCCTCCAAAATATGATTGGCATATGATGAATGAGTTGTTTTCTTTTCATAATTCATACGATGTTCACGTATGCGGTTTTTGAATGGTCTACCTGTCTGGCCAATATATACTTTGGAGCAAGATCCACAATTCAATTTATAAACTCCTGATTTTTCATCTTTTATTGTTTTATCTTTGTTATTCTTGATAAACCTTCCCAACGTGTTATCTGTTCTATATGCTACTTTTAAATTTTGTTTATGCAAAAATGAAGCTACTTTTTCCGTAGCAGGTCCTGAATAAGTTAAGATTCTATAATTATTGTCATGGGTCCTCAAAGTGGGGTACACTTCTTGGATAGCTTTTCTATGTAGTTTTTTAGCAAGAATATTTTCTATTAATTTGACTTGATATCCATTGTTAACTGCTATTTGTTTTATGATATTTAATTCTTTGTTGAAATTGTCCACAGAAAGAGGAATGTTTACTAATCTGTGTATCATACTATGGTATGCTGATATTTTATGTTTATATGGATGTACCGAATTATTATGAATAGTGATATCAGTGTGGGAAGGTTTATGAAAAATAGCAAAGTGGTGTTTGCTGTTGGCTTTACCTATTGTCAAGTCTAAGAAATTAATTGAATTATCTGTTTCCATCTCTATTGTGAATTGAATATTTGGATGAATAGTGTTAATATATTTATGAAATGTATCTAATTGTCTGTTGGTGCCTTTAAAACAAACTATAACGTCATCTACATATCTGTACCAATACAAAAACTGTTGCGATAGTGGATGTTTATGAATTATACTTTCCAGATTGTCCATGAAAATTTCTGCCAGTAGAGGACTTAGCGGATTTCCCATGATCAAACCGTCAGATGAAGAGTATACTTTATTGTCAAATTGAAAGTAATTTTGTTCAAGACATATCGACAAAAGGTCTAATATCTCTTGTTTAATGAGCGGATTAACATGATTTTTATCTAGTAAACCTTCGACTAAGATTATGGTATCTTGTGGAGGTACACTAGGGAAAAGATTTTGAACGTCAAATGATATTAATTTTGCGTTATCTGGAACAGTTATGTCCTGTATTTTATTTATCAAATCATAAGAATTTTTAAGGCTGAATTTCGGTTCGAATTTAGAATAGTTTGTAATTAAATCTATTAATTTAATTACAAACTATTCTAAATTCGAACCGAAATTCAGCCTTAAAAATTCTTATGATTTGATAAATAAAATACAGGACATAACTGTTCCAGATAACGCAAAATTAATATCATTTGACGTTCAAAATCTTTTCCCTAGTATACCTCCACAAGATACCATAATCTTAGTCGAAGGTTTACTAGATAAAAATCATGTTAATCCGCTCATTAAACAAGAGATATTAGACCTTTTGTCGATATGTCTTGAACAAAATTACTTTCAATTTGACAATAAAGTATACTCTTCATCTGACGGTTTGATCATGGGAAATCCGCTAAGTCCTCTACTGGCAGAAATTTTCATGGACAATCTGGAAAGTATAATTCATAAACATCCACTATCGCAACAGTTTTTGTATTGGTACAGATATGTAGATGACGTTATAGTTTGTTTTAAAGGCACCAACAGACAATTAGATACATTTCATAAATATATTAACACTATTCATCCAAATATTCAATTCACAATAGAGATGGAAACAGATAATTCAATTAATTTCTTAGACTTGACAATAGGTAAAGCCAACAGCAAACACCACTTTGCTATTTTTTATAAACCTTCCCACACTGATATCACTATTCATAATAATTCGGTACATCCATATAAACATAAAATATCAGCATACCATAGTATGATACACAGATTAGTAAACATTCCTCTTTCTGTGGACAATTTCAACAAAGAATTAAATATCATAAAACAAATAGCAGTTAACAATGGATATCAAGTCAAATTAATAGAAAATATTCTTGCTAAAAAACTACATAGAAAAGCTATCCAAGAAGTGTACCCCACTTTGAGGACCCATGACAATAATTATAGAATCTTAACTTATTCAGGACCTGCTACGGAAAAAGTAGCTTCATTTTTGCATAAACAAAATTTAAAAGTAGCATATAGAACAGATAACACGTTGGGAAGGTTTATCAAGAATAACAAAGATAAAACAATAAAAGATGAAAAATCAGGAGTTTATAAATTGAATTGTGGATCTTGCTCCAAAGTATATATTGGCCAGACAGGTAGACCATTCAAAAACCGCATACGTGAACATCGTATGAATTATGAAAAGAAAACAACTCATTCATCATATGCCAATCATATTTTGGAGGAAGGCCATGACTTCGATAAAAATTTCGAAATTCTGCATGTTGAAAATAAGGGCATTAGACTTAATTATTTAGAGTTTTTGGAAATCAATAAATTGAAAAATTCAAATTGTTTGCTAAATGATCAATTGGATCTCAATAGTTCCCCTTTGTTGAACTTATTCAATCAATAAGTAGTAAATATGGTCCGATATCATAATTATTATTAGGAATCAGTATCATTTATCAGCATCAGTTAGGAATCATCATCATTGTCAGTGGTATTATTCTAGGAATCATAGATAATTAGAGTAGGCCCTGATATATTTAAGGAGCTTTTAGCGAAGAATAATTTAGTGTTTAAATACATTCGCTTGATAAAGGTACAGTGTACCGAAACATGTCGCGAAGACAATAAATTTTGTGGAAATTTAATCGTGTCTACCTTATAGCGTAAGAACATTTTTCCTCATTATGTTTGAAACACTACTCCATCGACAAGAATTATTGTTTATGTGTTAATGAAATTGTTTCAACAAAAAAAAATAGCATTTGAATTTAATTATGCTACGGTCAAATTTTAATTTTGAAAAATTCTAATCCATAACAAATTTTTGAAACGACAGACTAGCTTCCGAAACGTCGCCAAGATGAAATATAAGCATTTTTTTAAATAATTTAATATGTATGAGTTATCTCCAAATTCATAAAAAAAATACAAAACGTAACTTACAAAATAGTCGGTCAATTTTGATCGTTCATAATATTGTAGTTACGTATCAGAACAAATATAGTAATTTGCCCTAGAAACAGATATTATTATGATTCAAACCTGTTTCTATTTCATGTTCAGGAAAGAGAAAAACCAAAAAATGAATTCCAGGACTTTCCTGGGATATTTTGATATTCTCAAAAAATCGCCATAAAAAATGCATATACTTTGTTAAACTGGTTTTTGTTGAAGGTTCCTTACACAACATAAAAAAAAAAATTGCTCTTAAGTTTTTTTACCCGGCGTCGTCACCATATTCTCGTTTTGGCGCATACGCCAACTTATACTACTCAATAAAAAGTTGCAATCTCACACAAACACGTTTTGACATCTGTCTGGAGTAAAGATGATTGATTTTCAGAATGAGTATCAACTCTTTCAGAAACTATTGATTCAGATTTCTTTATTATCAATGTTATAGTTTTGAAATGGATCGTTATTTCAGATTTCGGTTTTAGCAAAAGATGCTACAGTATATTAAATTGTTTCCACTTTTATTGCAACCTCATATAAAACCATTCTTTTCGGAAAAAAACACATCAAATATCAAATTACTATCTCCACCAGTACATGTACCCAAAACCTGTTTTCCAGTTGCTCTATTTTGGATTTGTATGGAACAGCATATGGCCTATTTGGATGGATGAGTTTATTTGCTGTGGGATAACCAACACAAAATGAATAATTATATTTCGTACAAAAACATATGATACGGGAAAAAATTTCAGTTTCCAACATATCCTAGGATACGATTCGTTTGATACAACAAATGCCGAAAGCGACGAAAATATATATATCGGAATTTTATTATTTCATTATATCAGTGCTCTTTCACTGCATGTATATCGAATCAGAGGCCTTTCAGTTTCATGAATTTTTTACTTTCATCTATATAATGAATCAGCATTGTGAAATGTATCATTATCATAACCGTGTTAGATGATTGGCATCAGGGGGCAGAATAGAAAGAAATAAATTTTGATTTATACTGGCGTTTCAATCAACCAAAGTACATGAAGTATCAGGAAAAGTTAGTTCTCATAGATCAAGGACGGAGAGTTTCTCGATGTAGAAATATCAACTTTCGTCTGGGTCAGTATAGTATTTCATTCATAATTATTCGAAAATATATCACTGAAATATATTGGCAAGGTGAGTTTGAATAAATTCCACGTTCGAAGTAGACACTGAAGAAAGACGAATTATATCAAGCTCCAAAAAATTCCTGTATTGGTTCTCTCTGCGAATGAAGTTGCGGTTCAGGAATGTTTTCATTCAGCTCAGTTTTGATCAAAACTCTATGACATGTCACTCATAAACCATAAATTTCAGTAATGTTTCGGAAAAATGTCATAATAGTCATAGTACTAGGTAGTATGTTATGTTGAAAATAAGTCACGCGAGAAAGATTTATACCACGAGGCCGTCAGGCCGAGTGATATGAATTCTCAAGTTACAAGTGTCAAACAATTTTTCATCAAAGTGGAAGGAATCGTTTTGAATATGAGATAATAATAAGTTCTGTGATCAAATCAAGGCTACTTGCGTCTCAGTAACCTATAAATGTCGGAATAATTTGACAGTTACTTTTTTACATTTTGGTCAGAGTAGGTTGTTTGTTTGGTTGCCACAGGCATGGTAGATACATTGTAAGATGCCTAGGAAACCCTGGTGTATCTAGTGATTCGATATTGTTTAGAATTTCTTGGCGAAAAACAATCGGCGATTACAAAAGCTTTCTAATTTTTGTATAGGGGGCGTTATATGAGCATTTTCGATAATCTGTCAAATGTCGGTTTTCACAAATTGACGTAACTCTGAGGTTTATTGTTGTCAATGTAAACTCTGAAATTATTTCTTCGCATTCAACAGTGTTTGAGAGTCTATATAAGTAGAATAAGTTTTGAAGTTATTACAAGTACTTTTTCACGATGTGTAGAAGATTTCGTATTTTGTCTGGTCAATCAAAATCTGGGGATCCAAATATTCTTCTTTATTCAGCATCTAAGGTAAGTACAAAACAAATCGGCCCAAAATAATAACATGAATGTAGCGTTGTAGCTGATTTTATTCCTTTCAGCTTGAGCAAAAATCTTATATCGAGGAGGAAACATCTGTAGCTCTTATCAATGAGATATTGAAAACAAAGTTTTCTTTAAATAAAGGAAATATAGATGTGATACGTATTTTGAACCGTTGCATAACTGATGTGTGTATCCCCAATTCCAAGACAGTCTATCACTTTCAATACACTAACATGAACTTTGTCGTAAATTCTCAGGAGAATGTGCAAAGTAAATTTTCACGGAATCAAAGTCTAGTCTTACAAACTTATATAAACACACTAAAAAAAAATTGTAGAGGTAACAGTGACAGTATCGACAGGTTGTTAACGGTAGGTTTCCACGTTACATGCACGTTTTCTGAAACGCATTTGATTGGCTGTCAGGGCTGTCAAAATCTCAGTAAGCAAATAATAAACAATGGTAGAATATTCGGTTGCACATTCCTCTCTACTGAAAATTAAGCTTCAGATGGTATATGTCTGATCGCCATCTACAATAGCGATCTGAAGCGTTTGCGATCTCAGAAATCAAGCAATCGGTTTTCGCCAAGTTTATCACAAAATTATTCAGGTATAAGTAGATACACCAGGGTTTCCTAGGCATTTTAATACATTGTTAGCGAATGTTTTAAGGAAATGTTGACGGTTGTCAGTTTTCGCTGAAGAAAAGGAATGGTTTTTCGAAGAGAAAAAACTTAAATAAAATGGAGGAAACTGATGAAAATTACGTTCCTGAGGATATCCTCACGGAAGCAGAAGAAGCAGCGATGGATATTTCGCCAGAGAACTTGGATGAATTCACGGAAAATAAAAAGTATCGATGAAAATGTTCTATTGGCTTATTTTTTACATTCGCAAACAAAATAAGCCTCATCGTCGCTATGGGCCAAACACTCGATGCTTCACTTTTATAAAAAAATCGACATTTCAGAATATGGCAAACTAACGAGCTTTTTGAAAAGCAAATCAAAGGGCCACAAACTGAAGAAGTCCAAAACATTAGAACGACCTGAAATAGAGAAGTTTTTGAACGAAGCTACCTTCGACGAGTACTTGTTGGAAAGTGGTTTGATAATGGGGATTAAAGATGACCCGTCGAGTGCAGAACTCCCACCTCCCCATTGTGAGGTTGAAGACTTGTCGAAACTCTTGCTCAGGGATATTATTTCAATAGAACAGCTGAACTGTGGAATTCCCTACCAAAGAAGGTTTTTCCTGAGACTCACAAATTCAAAAATTTAAAGTTTATATTATCGTAACTCCTATCCCTTGATTCACGCGGTGTTCTTTGAACATTACGGGGATTTCTTTTCGTCTGAATCTGTATATAAAAAAACTTAGTCCCTTCGTAACCTGAAGGTAAGTTAAGAATAGGCACATTCTGAAAGGAATATGATTACTTCTGCTTAAGAATAGGCATTTTCTAGAAGCAATGTAAATACTTCTGCCTGGCCTTCCTTCGGTACAACTTATCCAATCCATCTAGGCACAGAACTGATAACGTATATGCCCGGTAATCTCTATGAAGTATACTTAGATAAAAAATACCTATTATATGTATTCACTGTGTTGAAATTTATTCCTAGAACGTGTTTAACCTTTCGTCATGGTCTACAATACCACTGTCCAACTGAAAAAGTATCTGAGTTTGTGCCAAGATGGATTGGATAAGCTGTACCTACTTTATAGCGTCAATATCATCTGACTCAGATATCGATTGATCGACATTCGAGGAGATTCCACAAAATTTGAGTTCAAGAAACTCATGCGAAGACAACTCATCTAAAAACAAAATGATTGTAACTTCGCTAGCAGCTTGTCACCAACAACAATCGCCTGCAGCAATCGTGGATATACCTTTTTGGAACCTCTCATCTCCCAAACACTCCGATCCCCTATGCGGGATATATGTCGCCTCTGTTCGATTGAGCAATAAGCGGTGATTTATACCTTCTATTAATTACGCTATCACGGCGTGCGAAGCTGCACAGTGGAACCCGTGGGCGAGGAAAGGATGGAGAGGCCATAACGCCTGATATCCGCTATTTACAATTCTCACTAATGGAAAATAGTCCTGGTAAAAGTCGAATTTTTCGTCGAAGATCAGTTGGGAATGTAGTTAAATCTTGTTCGTCTTTGCTTCAATGCGAATTCAAGTAGAAGCAATGGAAAAATTAAGCTAACTTTTATGATATTTCATGATTCTTGTCAGCAGAATATTATTGTTGGAATAGTCTTCCAAGTATTTCCTGAAGATCAAGCTTATTAAACCGAAACAATTAACTACAAATAACAGAATTGAAACGTACAGTGAGTAAAACAATCAAGGATTGATAATTTTCAAAACTGAAAATGAATAGCAGAAATCAGAGAAATAATGAGATTGAAAACGAATGATGAGCCAAACAACTGAATTGAAATAACAGAAAAAATGATATGGATTCTTTCGAAGCATAACATTGAGTAAATGGAATTACCAGAATTGCACTTGAGCGAAAACAAATCATATTGATAAGAATATAAAATGTACTATTGTGCAATTGGACAGAATAGAAGAGAAAATAAAAATAAATAAAAACACATTAGTGGGGGATGAGCTCATTTTATTTGTTCCATTGGGAAATTATTTTGACAGCCGTTATTCCATTCCATTCATGAATATGTATATCCTCCATTAGTTTATGATTGCACAATTCATATTCAAATTCAGATTTATTCCAAGTTTCGGAATCGTTTACTGTATCAGATAGGTATAACATTATATGTTGTATGCAGTATCTAAATACTGAAGTGTTTGTATTATTTTACACCCAAATTCAGGAAATGACAAGTGATTATAGAGTCGGTACTCTTATGTTAGAAGTTGGGTATTTCTGAGCTGCGATTTCTGTTTGATTTTCCATGATGAAAGTTTCAATCGAGATTCGATTTTTTTTTGGTGTTATATTGATTTGAGTTGTACGGGCGATGAGTTAGTTGGAAATTTTTCTAGGCATAAAAAGTGATGAATCTTTGGGTATCACTTTTTCTGGACAATGAAGTATTCATATACACATATTATGTGTTGCTCTTTGTTTTTTAGTTTTATTTTCGATTTTACGTTTGAGAAACCAGATATGACTTCTGTATGTGTAGAGCTGTAGAGGTTCCTAATGATCATTAGATTGCTGTCACAGTATATTTTTTTAGTAGAATATTTTGTATTTTCCATCCACATAGTGTTTATTGAGTTTTGTATAACTTGTAGATTGTTAAAATTATTGTGAAAGTATCCACCCCACGTCATGCAACAGCTCAATAGTTTTTTTATATGCAGATTCACACGAAGGGGAAGCCCTGTAATGTTCAAAGAACACCGCCTGAATCAAGGGACAGGAGATACGAATCAACATTCACTTTGATATTTGAAGTTTATGAGCCTCAGGAAAGACCTCTTTCGTCAAGGAGTTCAAAAGCTCAGCTGTTCTATTTGAAAAAGATTCCCTGAGCAAGAGAGGTTCGACAGGTCTCCAAATTCTCAACAAACGGGTGAGAATTCTGTACTCGTTGAGTCATCCGTGTAGATATTGCCAGGAATGGAACAATTATAACAATTCTGAAGAGCACCGGCCGTGAAAATATCTATAGAAGAGAGTCAAGTCTCCGACCCTTCTACGATGTTCCAATGAAGTAAGCGAGTCTATTAGCGATGAATCACCAACAAGACGGATTTTCTCTCTCTGAATAGAATCGAGAAGCCGCAATTAATGTTTTGGTGCCGAAATCCATACATGAGAACCATATTCCAAGACAGATCGTATCTGAGCCTTGTAGATCATTAGAAGCTGGCGAGAAGTGAAGTATTTCTTCGCACGAAATAGAAATCCAAGTTTCTGGGAAGCACCTTTAGCGAACGATCTCACATGGTTTTTCCATGAGAGATTATCACTGATCGTAATTCCTAGCATCGAGATACTTGATTTTGTATGAACAGTTACTCCTGACATCTGAATACTTACTAGATGATGATAGTTAGGCTCTCTTTGAGAATAGATATGCCTGGGTTTTTCTAGCATTAAATTCCACCAAGTTCGTATTACCCCATTCTATTACTTTTACCAAGTTATCGTTAATTTTTTTGAAGTGAATGTTTCTTTGAATTTTTGGTCCTCGAGCTGGTATGGGGACTCTGGAAGAAAAACTAGCATAAATAGTACTGTCGTCCGTCAAACTATGTACTGAACGAGATGTTTTCTCTACCAAATCGTTGATATGAAGCAGAAAAAAAGTGGGTGCCAGAACTGAACCCTGTGGAACACCCACAACAACAACCACATACAGAGACCTATCAGACAAGAAACTCATCAACAAAGCACACAACTGAACACGATTTATAAGACGGCAGTTTACAAAGGTGACTCCAATGCCAAACTCGATCAAACGCTTTTGAGATATCGAGTGCAACAGCCATCTTTTTTACGAACTTTTCGATTAAATGCTGCCAAATATGAGAAACATAAGCCAATAACTTGCTTCGACTTGTGAAAAGTACAGGGTTTTCATGTAATTTTTATAGGATGAGCGAGCACAACTCATATGTGATTTTTTTGAGTTGATTTGTTAGACATGTGGAGTGTTCATTCCATCCCAGATGATGATCTAGTATGATGAATAGGTATTGAGTTGTTTCGAAATGAGAGCTCATACAGGTATTTTCATCGTTGCATTTTTCCATGTATTTTCTTTAGGCTGTTTTTTGCTTGCATATCATTACGGAAAATGTTATGATTCTGGTCTTTGCTATGTTGAGACTGAGGAGGTTTATGTTTAACCAGAGTTTTACGATTTTCTTACCGTTTTATGCATCTTGGATAGGTGCAGTATCATCAGCGTATGATGTAATGAATTCGTTTAAGGTGTGTATTTAACTGAGACTGGTAATATAAAGTAATAGAACTATTGGTGCAAGCATTGTTCCTTGAGGCACTCCTATGGTAGGGTATGGTACATTCCATTTAACACTCCACAATTCATCATCTCCAATTATTGAAAAATAAATGATCAACTCACTTCTGATGTTGCTTTGCCCTATTTCCAGCCCAAACCGAATCAGCGGCAAAAAAGTGTTGTATTCGACCTACTAAAGTCGAACCGTTTTTCACATTTGTCAGCGGAAGCAAAAAGCAAAGTCGTGATTTCCCGTATTTCAGCTCTATCGGAATACCATTTCTGCACTCACTCGACAAAGTTTTCGATCCGCCCAACTTTTCCATCCAAAAGACTATGGGCCGGTAAAAAATTCAATGAATACGACTCGTGTGGCAAATGTAGGCTAATTTAAAACCTCAGATCGCAATCCCTGGGGTAAATTGGACCCATATTTCAGACCTCTCTCTTTTACGTTCGGATACTTATTTTCATTTTCGAACTGGAATTGATTCAGGCACAGACATAAACCAGCGATTTTCAACCCTTCACGATCCAATGTTGGTTAATATTGGAGATAAATTCCGTCAAGGGATCTGAACTGGAAAATATTGCTCCATTTATTCCTTGATCACATTGGAAGAAAGGAAGGAACTATACATTTTCAGCTTGTTTTCATTTCTGATTGTACTTAATCTGACAGACGCTGAAGGTATGAAAAAAAAATGAATTATCTATTCTGTTTCTACGTACAAATGTTGATAACATAGCGTGCAACTGTATTGCTACAGATAATGCCGATATTCAGTAAATGAAGTTTTCAAAAATGAATAATGGTTTTATCTGGTACGGTTATCCTGAAAATAAATCGATACAAACGCCTCAAACTTTGGAGGAATTGATAGAAAATCACTTCTGCAAGATTGTAAGAACCCATAAGTTCACAGAAACAAGATTTATATTCAATAATTCATAGATTTTAATATAAAAATAGCGAAAATAATTAACGCTTGATAGTAATGACTTGCCGTTCCAGAACAAGAGAATAAGGGTACGTTCACAAAAAAAACTGGTAAGAAGTATTCATTTTCAGCGCTTAGTGTTTTCTCAGCTCTCGTTGAGAAGATTTCTTCCTAAAGTGATGAAGAGTGATGTTTGCTTAAAAATGTTGGATTGAAAATTCGTAGAAGGAAAGTCGGTGTTCATCAAATCAACCGCGGAAGAGGTAGGTTTGGGGAATACCACCATCTATTTCCCCAATTGAAATTAGACAAAGTGAGGTTTTTTGCTTATATGAGAATGGAGTTGACCACGTTCAGTTCCATCCTTGAGATTATTGAAAGTGTTTTAGTCAAGTGTTGGGAAAATTGTCATAAGCAATCTATCCATGCCGAAGAACAACTAAAATAGCCCCTCTTCTAAAGGCTTGCGATATCAGTTCATTGTGAAGAACACTCATTGTCGATCAATTCCAAGAAGACAGAGATGGTCCTTTCCACTAGGAAAAGAAGCTTATCGGGCTTGAAACCCTCCGAAATCTTCAAAAGCAAACTAAACTTCTCTGAAGAGGTGAAATACCTCGGTATTACCCTCGCCAGGAAGTCAACATGGAACTCGCACATTCAGAGCAGAGCAAAAAGAGCATTCGTCGCTCTAAATACGTAAAGGCGTAACACGTTTTCTCAAGGTTTTCAGTAGAGCGATTTGAAGAAAACAGACCACATAATTTTCGGCATGGAGGAGAAACTATTGAAAAATATGTTCTGCTTTCTTCGGAAATATAGAGTCCAGTTTACAATGAAAGTAGTGAAATAACAAAATATCCTTTTTTGACTTGAATTATATTTTTTTCTTATGATAATTTCGAGATACGTCTTTACGTCTCATGAAAAACAGATATTTTATCGTTAGATCAAGAGATACGCCAATGGGAAGCATAACAAAATGATTAGAAGTTATGATCTAAAATAAAATGAAATCTCTTTACATGAATTCATTCAAGAAAATAAACAAGAGAAACAATAATAATGACTTTTAGAATAATGAAATATAAACATTCAGTTAGGAACAGAATAAAATCTATAAGAAGTAGTGTTCCTTCTCGAAAAATTAACGATAATAAGAAATAAGGAGGAAAACATAATTATCATTCTCGAAATATGATATTTTAATCATAAACAAACGAAATGCTTATGGATACTCTGTATTAGTGTAAAAGCGTCGAAATAAATAATGAACAGATTAACTTTTCTCATGATGCGGTAAAGACTTGAAAAAATCGACATGTTCAGGTAATTTTATCACAGGGGCTCACCAGAGCAGAAAGACATTAGGTCATTGAATTTTTCGAAAGAAAGAGGCCGTGGACTTGTATTCAAATCAGAGAGTTTTTGTTTTAATGGATGATCTGTAAGTCTTTTCAAAGACATGGAGCTGAAAATTGGATCTCAGTGGCTTGTTTTGAGAAATATTTTGTTCTGCTCATTTTTGTAACGCTTAACTCTACTATGTCTGTCCACTTGAAAGGGCTTCCGTCACTGTCGGTATACAAAAAGCGTTATTTCAAATTCTCACTCAACCTACGGAAGTCCAAGAAACCTTTGAATCCCAAGGTATAAACTTCATAAGGTTTTCCATGTCTTGCTAGCCGACAGATAGGTACCAGTTGAGAAGGAACAAATAGTTCGCCTGCTCTCGTGATGACATATGAAATGCAACTATGAACTGAGTGTCCCTCACTCTGACTATGATTGGGCGCAAAGAAACGGGGAGATATTTCTTCAACATACTTCATATTGGCAACAGAATATAAAAGGGCAGCTGTTACGATAGTTTTTTTATTTTGTCCTGCTCAGCCATCTGCGAATAAGTTTACACAGCTTATTTCCTTCTCATCTAATTCTGACAAAGTTTTCAGAAGAGCTGTCGCTATCTCACAACCACCTCTTCCACTATCAACCTCATTCCATGTGAAACAATGATTAATTATCAATTTTTTTCTCCTGAAGATGCTAACCTTATT
Source organism: Zygogramma bicolorata (assembly GCA_032362365.1). NCBI lineage: Eukaryota > Metazoa > Arthropoda > Insecta > Coleoptera > Chrysomelidae > Zygogramma > Zygogramma bicolorata. Next base: position 802,254 of record JAVJAQ010002147.1, on the reverse strand, counting down.
AGCAAAACGCGCGTCGAGTGCAAAATATCAGTTTAGTATTGGGGTAATTGATCTCTAAGAAAAGTTACAACTTTTACACCAAAAGTTTCCAATCCCATCTTTCAAGCTTGAACTCAACAAAACACTGATCAATGAATCATATAATAACATTCGAAGGGTAACTGTAAACCTTGATATGAAATATTTTATGTATGCAGTTTACACCCGATTTACTGGACGATGAACAAAAATGAACAAGAAAAATTTCGAGATAAGCCTTGATATAAAGAGAAAACATGGTTGATCAGTCGTCACGAAAAGGCGTAAATCGCGATTGGTCTTTCCATTCACTAAAAATTTGATTCCGTAAAGGCGTATATTGAGATTCGTCCATACGTTCAGATTATTTCAGTAGATTTTAGAGATACGCCTAAATGCTTTCATTTGGAATACGCAAACGGTTCCATATCGTGATGCGCCTCCTCGTCACAATTTGAGGAATATGTTTTTGTGTCGGATGGTGAGCCAAATTCATTTTGGCCCTATTTTGACATACGCCCATACGTATTTTCAACGACGATATATGGCCTATGAGCAGTGTCGGAGGACAGTGGGACGCACATGGGGTCTCTCGCCCCGTGTAGTCACCTGGATCTACACTGCAATAATAAGACCTATGCTAACGTACGGAGTCATTGCATGGGGACCGAAAACTCTACAAGCAACGGCCATCCAAAAACTATATCAAATACAGCGAATGGCTTATCTGAACATCACAGGAGCCATGAGAACAACACCAACCGCGGCAATGGAATTAGTTACTAGTCTGACACCTCTGGACCTGCACGTCGAGGAGGTTGCGCTAATGGCCATGCTACGATTGCGCACGACTGGTGTAAACCCCGAGGAAGGAATGGGTCAACTGAGGCGGGGCCTGTGGAGGGAGGCACTCACTGCAATGTCTCTGCTACAGGCAGCCGGTGACGCAATTGAACCCAGGTTTGTGTTTAATAAACCCTACAAAATACAAATAAAACAGAACACTGAGGCGGATGCTGCAAATGCAATACGCATATACACAGACGGCTTAAAAACCAAGGAAGGATCAGGATGTGGAGTTTACTCCAGATCACCTAGCCTAAGGACTAAGTGGGGAATGGGAAAAAATACCAGCGTGGTTCGAACAGAACTGGCTGGTATCTCAATCGCCACAAAAGAGCTAACCAGAAAAGGAATCTCTGGCAAAAACATAATAATCTGCACTGATAGTAGACAAGCCCTACTAACCTTGAATAGGCAACGTTTTATCTCAAGGTTAGCACTAGAGTGCCACAAAGATTTAGCTAACGCCTCGGTAGACAATAATATCGTACTAAGGTGGGTGAAAGGGCACGACAGGAGCAAAGGCAAACGCATTGCTGACTCAAGAGATGGAATGGAACCAAAGGATGCAGTTTTGCTAGGATCACCTTGGGCGACCCCGAGAAGCTGGATCCGAATAAATATTTGGCGATGACCAGGAAGAACCTCCGTTTAACAGTGGGATTCCTGACTGGACACTGTCAACTAAGGAAACACCTCCATATTATGGGGCTAGTGGACACACCTCTATGCAGGATGTGTGAACAGGTAGATGAAACTGTCAGGCATGTCTTATGTGAATGTCTGGAGCTATCGTCGATAAGAGAGTGTGTGTTCGGTGAGTCTTGGCCTACACCTGCCGATATTAAGGAGATGTCCCCTGGAGACCTGTCCTCCTTCCTGGATAAGGCAGGTTAGACAATGTCCTAGGAGGGCGACTCCTTGGGAGGATGTACAATGGGCCATATTGTGGCCTAAGTGCTGTGGGTCTATACTCACCCTCCCTACTCTACAGATGCAGATATCAGTTCATTGACATCCATACAGCACAAATGTATGTCACTGACTGGTTCGGTCAACAAGAGCTGGAAAACAAGTGAAAAACGTTCTTGCTTGCTTGTGAGACCTTGTAGCAAGCGCTTCTAACCAGCTTTGTGTACCAAATACCATAACCAATACCAAGTTGAATGAATAAACTATAAGTAAGTCTTGTTTTTGAATTTGATCATAAGGAAGTGTACAAAAAACTATTTCAACGGTATTCCTTCATTTATGAGAGAGGAATCTAGTCTCGGGCATCCACTTTTTTTTCACTTTCTATTTTCTTCGTTTCTTATTGTTGTATTTTTTCAATAACAATTTCGTTTAATTCTCCGAAGAAGTACGATCAATCACTATTGTAGTGTTCGATAAAAATATGAATATAATATTTAGAGTTCTTCGTTATTTATTGGGTGTAGAGAAAACAGCGTATGCAACTCCATGAAATGACTTTATTATCGTCCGTAACTTCAATAAGAACACACTGCTGTAATTGTACAAGTAATCTTTCATGACATCACATCAATCCGTGCTCGGCAAACTGACGCTAAATTACGTTATCAAATGACTGGTCTGCATATTTGGTGTCGCAAAAGTGGTAAAACGTCCCCAACTGTTTATGTGTTTAACAGAATGCGAATCACATGTCACTCCATCCAAAACGGTTCAGATTATGTTCCCTTTCGAAGCAAATTGGATGTCTGACTTGGACGTTGAATAAATCCACGCCATTATCCCGTTTGAAATAAATGAATGGTCGCTTGAGCATCGCCAACTTCAATTTCCTGGCTTCAGCTGGAATATTGCTTTGAGAGAGGTCATGAAATGAACGCTTTCTTAACTTTATATGTATAGTTGTAGGTACGTATGTCAACTTTTTGATGAGTGAGTGACGGTCATTATAAATTCCAAATTTTTTGGGTTGTGAGCTTAGGGGAGAACAATTTTGGAACATGTCAGGAACCATCGATTTTTTCACCGCTACTCGACAGCGGTCTTCTACGACGCTGCAACACAACTCAGTGAAATGGTTAGGTTTTACAAAATGTGCTATTGTATAACTGTCATTAAAAGTGACATTTCTATTGGTTGTCAAGAGTATCAAAAGATGATGTTTACAAAGTAGCGTGTTGAAAATAGTTTTAACACTAGTGTTGAAAGTATTTTCGAGACGGGTTTTTTCAGCCAAATAGCAATAAACAAAACATAATTATTCAATTACCAAGGAAGTATTATTATGAACAAAAAATATAGATACAATTAAATTCTGTTACAAATGTATTATATAAAGAGTTTTTGATTTTTTGTGCCTATAATTTCCATTTTTCCGCTTTAAGAATGGTATTCTTGAAATAGTTTGCTTGTTAACACCATTATAACGAGAGCACACGACTTTATCATTGAAAACTTGTCCCACAAAGTTGACGAGTGCCATATTTTTTATTTCCTTTCTGGATAGGCTGAGAAGACGGTTTCGCTGAATTTCCTTTGACGTTTTTAAGTCTACACCAGCCAAGAAAATAAGAATATGCGATGCAATACAGCTGAGCCGAATTATCCGGTGACAACTCAGTTGAAGCTCTTTTTGCAGCCTCTTGAATATCGCTAGGAACACACAATTCTTCACTATTGTTCTTCATTATGCAAGGCATTAAACACCAGCAAGAACTTCAAATGTGGCTTTGAATAATACGCGTGAGCTGTAAACAATACTGTTTGTTGATAACCAGGTGATTCGGCGTCACCTGACACAGCCACTGAGAAGTAGATATTTGCGAAAGTAATTTCGATAAATTTTGTGTTCTAAGTAAACATTGAATGAAGACGAACTACACGAATCTTCCAACCAATGAAATTATTGTCAAAATTTTCATTTGTGTTAATATCATTTGTCTACTGACTGAGACATCAGAGGAATTTTCGACAATAAAATCCACTGGCCCTGAGCGAGAGGGACCTAAGCGACGCCGAAAACAGTAACATCAGTGATGGAATAGCTGATGAATCAGTGGCGTGATATTTCTGAAAACTAGTATGATGTCGTAGTTACTAAAGGAATGACGGATATTTTTGGGGCAGAAACTGACTACCTTTATTATATCTATCCGTTCGGTAGTCATAGTGTATGAGATATAGCACGGTAAGATCGTTTAGTATAACTACGTTGGTGTTCACGCTAACGGAGAACTCCGAAGATTGTGAAGAACATATGACGTTCCGAACAAATTGATAAGGGGAGGCAAAGAGAGTACTGAGGAGCCGACAGAGGTAATTTCTGACATTCATCTCTTGTGAGTAAAAAATTGGTCTCTCTTAATAATAATAATAATATTGATTTTATTGATGCAGACGAAAAATACATTAGCACAAAAACAAGGTAAGTACTAATGTGTATAAATGATAATAAAAACAAATAAAAAATATCAAACAGTAGAGATGCTGAGACAAAAAAATATACTTGAACCCATTGCCTGTAGAGCAAAAGGCAAAGTTCGCTCTCCTGAAATTAGTTGCCCAATTTCAAGAGTGGCGCTCTTCCACTTAACCTGGAATGAGTTTGAAAATGAGCACATTTTCAAATAACTGTTGAAGAAATATGTTTTTCGGTACCGAGAATGGAACACGTGATTCCAATGAGAAATTTTCTCCCTGTCGGTTTGCTTGGGTTCGATCCCTCGTCAGGCCAGAAATTTTCCTGGTGGGATTCATGCAATAGACAACTGTCGGTTGCCTGGATACCAATCTCGGTGGGTGAGTTCTTTTGATCGACCTGGTAGAACGGTAGGTTTTTCTGGGTTTTCCCATTTTTGGAATAGCAAGTGCTCTACCAGGAAATCAGAACGCTGCTTGCACAAAGCTCTGCCTTCTGAACGCTTTCGAATTAGACAAGAAAACAATATAGATATAAGAATAAAGTGAGAAGTTGATGGCAAAAACTGTATTTTGAAACGCAACTTCCAAGAAGAGAGAATAACAAAAAATCACCAGGTCGCATTGATTGCAGTGAACCAGCAGTTGCAAGTTTTTTTTTCCAAAATCTCCTCATTCATCAAATATGGTATCTACAAACAGGGGCGAAAAAGAGAGGATAAAAGGGGGGAGGGAGAGGGGAAAAAAAAGGAAAAAAAGGGTGAGACCCAAAAGGGAGAGAGGGAGGGGAGAGAAAAAAAAAAAGAGAGAGAGGAGGGAGAGAGTAAAAAAAAAAGGAGAGAAAAAAAAAAAAAAAGAGAAAAAGGAAGTGGGGAAAAAGGGGGGAGGGAAAAAATTAAAAAAAAAAAAAAAAAAAAGAAAAAAAAAAAAAAAAAAAGGAAGAAAAAAAGAAGAAAAAAAGAAAGAAAAAAAAAGGAAAAACGGGTTAGAAATAAAAAAGGGAGGATTAAGGGAGAAAAAGAAAAAGAGCAGCCATCAACGTTCATGTTTTCGAGGAGGGAAAAAGGAGAAAATAAAGAGGGAAAAAAAAAAATAAAGGAACCCACAAAAAAGGGGTAGAAAAAAAAAAAAAAAAGAAGGAATATTTTTTAAAAAAAAAAAATTTTTTTTTACAATATACATAAGAGAGGGGGAAAAGGAGGAGGGAGGGGGGAGGAAGGGGAAAACGAATTTTTTTTTTTTTTTTTCTTTTTTTTTGTAAAAAATAAAAAAAAAAAAAAAATTGTGAAAAAAAAAAAATTTTTTTTCTCATTATTGGGTGAAAAAAAAGAAAACCTGAAGGTTATTATACACCGCATAAACCAACGAACCACCCGGCTCGTCGACCCGGTTGTTGATTCCATCTCCCGTCGCACAAAATTATTTTGTATTTATATCAGCATTGCACTGACCTGAACCCGATATGGAATCATCCAAAACAACCTTCAGAAGAGAGAATAAAAATTGTTAATTGAGTAAATGATTGATTTGGCCGATACTTGTGGAAATTAATGAAAAGGTAATTAATATTTGTGTATTGTGTGATATTCACTGGACAGTTTACAAAACCGTTACATGAATTAAACTTCACAGTAGATTTTTGTACCACACACCGTGTAGCGGTTTTTAAACTGTCACGTAAAAATCACACATTAATGTGATTTTGAATTGAGTTGAATGGTTGATCAACTGCTTTTTCATTTTCAATAATGAAACCTGTCAACGATGCCCGATTTTGATCCCACCAGTAGTATGATTAGAGGACAAACCACAGAACTCTGTGAGTTCTATTAATTCTGCGCGTCATACAAACTTGAGGAACCAAACCAAACTGTAGGTGATATCTGACGAATTCAAAAAATAGAATCACTTCGCTATCAAGTCAACAAAAAATAAACTCAGAGACAACTGACGCATGTCTTACAACTAACAAGCACCAACTACTTGGTGGCTTCAAAGAAAGAAATTGATTATCAATTTCTCTACACTTCTGTTGAATCATCATGTGAAGAAAAAATGCTGAATTCCTATAGTAATCATCCGAATTAAAAGCCATGATTCCACTTCATTGTAATTTTCTTTGCAACGCTACTAAATCAATCCACTAGAACTCTGTCAACCCAACCTGGAAATTTGCTCATTTCAGCTTGAAAGCGGACGAAAATTCCATGAAAATATCACTAAGTTGAATTGTTGGTCAACTGATTTTTCATTGTTCATTGCAGATGATTTTCAGCTCTATGTGGCTTGTGATATTTTAAACATGAATCACTGCATTAAATAGAGATCTACACGCTGGCCAGGGAGAAGAAGGGATGGTACAAGTTCAACGACTCCTTGGTCTCCAAGGCGACGCAAGAAGACCTTAGTCGCTTTTCGCCGTCGGATACACCGTACATACTCTTCTACAGCAGGGAAGATGTGTCAGATGTGGACGATCTGTCGTACGCTATGTTGCCTCCCAAGTTGCAGTTGCTACTTCACAACGACAGTTTGGAGCTGGAACGCAAGACAACGAGACCGTCTTTGAAGGTGTACGACATCAAACACAAGAATGACGTTGCAGGCGGGTTTTCCTCGACTTCGAGCAATATATTTTTATTTTGTTTTATATTTTGATTGTTTCGTTGTTTATTTGTATTCACTTAATATATCATGGAGATTTAGTTTATTTCTCATAAATATTTCTTAGATCTACAGTTAACTAATCTTTACTCGATGAATCACGGATTACGAATAAACCCCAACAATACTGTGGCACTTTGCCTAGGGGCTCAAAGGCACACTTCTTTTATTATGAATAACTTCTCCGTCAGTTTGAATGGCATGGATATTGAAAGGGTTAAATCATCAAAAAACATGGGGTTAATAATTGATGGAGACATTTCTTTTCATGAACATGTGCAAAATGTATTCAAAATCTCATTTTTGAAACTCAAATCTCTATATAAATTGAAACATCAGTTATCAACACAGATGAAACTGAAACTGGTCAAAACTCTGATTCACCCTCACATTGAATATTGTGCAATGGTATATTACAATTTTCTGCCTCAATACAATCAAGCGAAGCTTCAACGTATTCAGAACGCTTGCATGCGCTTTGTTTGTTGCATACCTTACCAAAATCACGTAACCCCTTATTTACTGCGAATGGAAGAACTGAACATCAAGTGAAGAGTCCATTATTTAATAACCTCATTCGTTTTCAAAATCTTCAATTCCAAAATCCCTGGATACTTGTCTGAACTGATAACACGACGTTCTGATTTACGCGAAGTTAATGTTAGATCCAATCACTTCAGTATACCGCAGTATGCAAAGTTCAAAGGTTCGTTTTCATACTTGGCACCTTCTTGTTTTAACTCGGTATTACAGTATCTTCATTACTCTCAATATAAGTTCAACACGGAACTTAAAGTTAAGTTCTTGTCTTCAATGATTGAATAACATAATCTGTTTATATTTCGAAGACAATTTTGTATTTTTATTTGAGTATTTTTGTTATTTTCAATGAAACTATATCTAGGTTAAGGACACACATTCTCTGTCTATATTTGAGGAGGGGTGGAAGACAGGAGAGGCAAGGGAGTTGGTCAACAACCGAGGAACAACGAGGAGGAGCAGAGAGAGAGGAGGGTAAAGCAAGAGAAAGGATCAAGCAACAAAGACCCAGGACGATGACTCCAACCAAACCCGACATCAGGCTCAGAGGAAGAATGTTCATTTCTCACACGTCTTTTAATATGGTGTGAATGAAAAAAACTGAATTCGTATATTATTTATCTGAATTAAAAGTCATGGTTCCAATTACATTTAATTTTCTTTGCAACACTACTGAATCAATCCACTAGAACTCTGTCAACCCACCCTGAAAATTTCCCCATTTCAGCTTGAAAGCGGACGAAATTTCCATGAAAATACCACTAAGTTCGCTCCTCATTAACGAATCAACATAAAGACTACAAAAACGCGAAGCCAGCTATCCCTTGGAAACAAATATTCATAAGTTAATAAGCCGTAACCACTTCATTTAGGGCAACTGCGTTCAAACCGTTGTGTATAGAGAAAATCCGTTTTTATTTCGACTCAGACAAGCGAAAGTATTTCGCGAAACTTTTTATTCGGGAAGTTTCGAGGACTGCCTGTTCAAGGGAGTTTACGAATTTCACGGGCACTGACCTCGTGACAATCTGATTGATTTTCCAGGGATTTGTGTTCGTTGCTGAAACGTTCTGAATAGATTTAGACTGAAATCGGTGAAAACTGTTCTAGAGTATACACGTACAGTACTATGAGTGGTTTCGAATTTTTTATGTATCCAAACGAGTAGGAAATAATCGAAAAAAGAAATGAAGGAAAAGCCATTGACAAAATACTTGTACATATACAGAGTGGTCCAACGAAAAGTGAGTATCTAGCTTTTCTCCTTTGTTAGTAATCAAAAGCAAAAAAACCTGTAGATGTGAAGTTTGATTGTGAGGGGAACACTTTTTGAACATATTCTTCAACATGAGCATTCAACCGCCTAACGAGGAGGTGTCACAAACCTGAAATTTCGAATAAAAAGTGGGGTCGAGCAATCATCATGTGATGGGGCACATAAGTATTGGTTATAATTGCACGAGTGCATGAAAATTACCGATAATTTTGTAAGAAAGCGTGATATCTAAAAATTGCAACAGTTTATTTTTATATTTTGGCGAAAGTGCCCGAGTCCGAAGGACGAGGGCTCTTTTACAAAATATGAAAATAACCGAATGCAATTTGTATAGGATATCACGCTTGAATGCAAAATCATCTGGTCATATTCATGCACGGATGTAATTCATTGAGATATTTTACGAATAAAGAAATTCTCAAGGAAATGTTATTTTTTGTTCATTTATACTTTCCTCTATAGATTGTATGGAGCACTCACCAAAACGCGAAATGTTTTTCTATTTTTGAAGTCTATCTGACATTTATTCGTATTGTTTATTGACGTCTAGCGATACGGTTTGAAATGTGTTGTTATGGTGACTTGAAACAATGCAATTACCGCTGTGAGTTTTCGATAATTGCATTGCTCTCATGGGACATTATATATATGAATGATGAATTCTTTATAATGATACCGTATTCATTGAAATTTACTTGAAAAATTGATGCGAGAATGATGTTGAGAACATTAACCCAATAATTTTGGTAATGAGAAAAAATTCAATTAAGTTTCGTGTAATGGGAATAAGAACATTTACACTTATCAGTGTTAGGTTTCAATGGTTGGTATTTGTAACGGTGGTTTGTAAGAGAAGTAAACAAGTTGTTGAATTCATCTATTGAAACGTCACTCCAACAAGAGTTAAAAATGTGATTCATTTGCTCCCATACCATATTGATGATTTGGTTGAAATTGATTTCTAAGATTATGTTCTGATGAGGCTATGCTGTGTTTCACATTACAGACGAATCAGGTATCGACACACTTTTTAACTAACTTGGCGACGTACAATTCATGTTATCGTGATGAATGTCCTAACAAGCGAGCAGTAGGTCTAGCAGAACTTTTTTAATGGAAATGAAATTTAACAATACCAATTCGTTCTGGGACGGAATAAACCATTTTTTATGGTGGAGTTGAAATAATTTTCAAAGAAACCAAACTGAATCAATGACAAGACTGAAATAATGGTTCAACTAAATTATTTTTCTTCGCTCATCTGCAGTTTATTTCAACACAAAAATAGCAAACGATGAAAAGGGAATTTTATTTTGATGAAAAATTAATGTTTGGGTTGATTTCAATGGATGGGGTATCATTGGAAAAATTATGTTGTATCTGCTGCTGAAATCTCAGTTATACACAATATCTATTTTCCTCAGGTGTACTTCCGATACATAATGCCCAGCTGATTGTGCCACTTTGGAAAGGTTCTTCAGTATATGCCTTGACAGACTCTCAATATAAATTCTTTCCGTTACTGAAACAATTTTCCAATACCCCTCATTCTTTGATGTAACTCAATTGTTATTCCGTACCATTGTTTTGAGTTTTTCCCACTATTGGCCGGGTCCCGTATATGGCGTTGATGATCTCTGTCTAGCGAGCTCAACTTTTTTGTTGCCTGAGATTTCTGACCTGACATCCAATATAGGGGCACTCTATTATTATGGTTTACCAGACACTTCAGTCACATCTTACTCAGTGGGGCTTGTTTTGGTCTCTCAAGCCGTGAAAATATTGGTCCTACCATTTCGTTGGGACCCAATATTGCTCACCCTGAAAATAATTAAACTGGTTATCGCTTATGGAATTTACCAATAGATGAAAATTCAGTTGAATGGTACTATTCAGTATACGTCGTGTGAACGGAATTGTATTTTTCCTGAATGTTTTTGTTTTATATAATAATTAGGAAAATCTCCGTTGCAGCACAGAGCAGCACAGCTTGCAGTATAGTATGAGAACCAAACGTTTCCCAATTGTAATCCAGAAATTACCACAGCTGTTTCAATAACCAGATTGTATTTCAGAAAATAATAACTGTACTTCAGATTAGTCGACTTCAATTTAGATAATATTAATTTTAATTCAGATTATTCAACTCTTATTCAGGACATATCAAATATCATTCACATTTTGACCATTGTGAATCAGAAATTATCAAATTTCATCTAGAGTACGCAGTGAAATACGTTGACAATAATTTTTGCGGGCTTGTAATGTGTTTCGTTTGTTTGTTTTTTTTTTCGGGTGAAAACAACAAATGACAATGTTTTCAAATTATTTCCTCTTCACGATGAATGTTTTTTTTTGGAAAATATGTGACAAGGTCGTCCTGAAATAAGTGAAATATATCTGGCTTGCATACAGTGAGAGAAGTTCAATTCAAGAATTGCACTCGGAACTGTAGAACTGTAAAAAAGTTACAGTTTCAGTGACATTTCTGCTAGCCTTATTTTACTGAGTCTGATACAAAATTCTTATATTTTTAATTGAAATCGACTACTCTGAATCACAATTCATATTCTCTGAGATACAGTTGACTAATCTGAATAACAAGTAACATTTTCTCGAAATCTCGAAAGATAAAAGACACTCTTTCCCCCTAAGTATCTGATGAAGTTCTGAAAGTTCAAACAAAATTAGTTTATTCATCTGCATTGGTGTCAACGTGTTCCGTACTCATCAACCTTGTTTTCTGTTGAGTGTTCAAAGCGTTTTATTTTGACGACTGTTATTTCACATAATTTATTCTGTTTCTATCGAAACTACATTCTAGAATCCCATTTCAACATGTATGTTCTTGTTCTCATAATTCAGAGTTCAGAAGATGAAAAAATATAGTTTCGAAACGTCGACAATCCAGCAATTTCCGCCTACTCAACAAAGGAAATCAAACAGAAGGTTTCATTTCCCTGTGAACTCAATTTTGTCAATTTCATGCAGAAATCAATCACCACAACACTGGATCAATCTCATTTCTGTTTATTAGGTTTTTATGCAGATGGAAAAACAGAGACCCCAACAAAACTAATTTGCTACATAGTGTTCCTGTCGCCAAAAACATTTTAGTTTAATCAAGAAACTTCAATAAACTGTGTACTGTGTCTTCCACACCAAATTAGTGAACATGATTGCTACAATTATCGAAACTGGAATAACTTTGTCGTTCCAGGAGAATTGCAATTCACATCAGGTAATAACACGGTATTGAAAGTTCCAAATAATCGCTTGTCGCCTCCTCCATAATTCACGTAACTATGAAAGCAGATTGACGATAATGATGGTGGTTCGGGTTCTAGTCTATGAATTTTATACGAGATGGGTCATCATTATATTGATCTCTGGCTCACCCGCTAGACAAGTAACAATCTGTCGAACTACTTCTGGGAGAAAATTCTCTTTGAACTACAGTGTCACATGAATGGATAATGATTGAATAATAATAACTCTGATCTACTTCGATTCTCAACAAAAAAGGTTTCTCAAGAGAAAATATAAATAATGTCGGAAAGGAAAGGATCGACTTTGTGAAATGAGGTATTGAGAGGAATCACTCTGATTCCCCACGAAAAGTTTTTTTTCAAAATGATATAAATAACCCAGGAAAAATTTATCGATGTTGAGGAATAAGACATTGAGGAGACCTAATAACTGAATACAAGTTTGTTCCGATAATTTGACGGTGATGGAAAGAGAAATACATCGTTTTTCTGACACTGAAAAAGCCATAACTTTCAGATAAAAGGGTATCGCAGCATTCTAACTTCTGATAGTATATTTCATTACATTCTTCATCTCACAAGTGTTCTTGATTCTCAAATGAGTTGTTTTCATAAAGGTGACAGGAGCTTGATGAAGGTCAAGAACATCTGCCGATACCGATAAAAAACAAAAATATTTTGGAATATTTTCTTTCAGGGCAATTGAAAATTAGAAATATGTTTCTGCACGATATGAAAAGATAGAACTCATAATAGCAGTATGCAAATGAGCAGTCCAAACCAAAGAAATTACTTATGTAACTGATGTGAGCATAGAATATCGAGAAGACATAGATATACTAATTAGTTACAAACAATTTCATTGCGGACATAGCTACAATTTAATTGCAAACATAGCTATTTTCCACTTTCCATTAAGTCAGGCCAAATCTGGTGATACCAATCGACTCTATGGAAAAAAAAATGGATAATGAGCTTCTTATTCTCAGTTAAATAATTACTTTTATTAAGATATCTAATGGACAAATCGTCCGAGCAATCAGCAATCACGCATACTCAGTTCATTCAAAATATGATTGTTTTTTATATCATAACTATAATTATCATTGTATCAACATGAATCAACGACAAAAGCTCCTGAAGTGATTTTCACACAATAACTATGAAATCAAGTGCAAAAGTATGTAACAAAAGTTGTGAGTGTTTTACATTGATGACAAATCGTTAGTTTGTAGCAAACTGAAACTGAAGATGAACATATATATGTTCGAAACATGTCTCAACTAGGACATTGGTTCCTGTTGGAATGAAATTCAGGTGGAGATGACTTCGTGTTTCCATTTTTTTCAAGAAAAAAAAATATTTCAAAGTATTTCAATAGTCAAAGATTGAAGACTTTCACGGCCGACAACTAATGAATTGTTGGGTGCTTCCGGGCTTGAGCCGTGGACATCAGGTCTGTAAAGGTAAAGGCCTGACGTTTCGTCTGCATCTGCGGCAGACCTTCTCAAAGACGATGCGGCAATGGTCTCTGCTGCGAGGCTTTGATCTGATGTGGTTCAGATGATGAGTCATCCTTTATCGAATCTGGGTTCGGACGGTCGATTGATCCTAACTGATTATTCGAAAGCGTTTTTTCTCTCATTGGGAGGGTTCGTGCATTTTGAACTGCTGGCATCCATGTTCTATGAATGTTCAGGCTCTCTTCTTTGCGGTTGAAGTTGATCTTATGTTTATGAATTTCTATGGCCTCCCTATAGAGCCTGGGGTAAGTGCTGGACACAAGTAGGAGCTATTATACTTTCTAAGTGTCCACATCGTGAGAGTTTCTTGTGTTGAATGTTTCCTGTTTTTCTATTTGGTAGTTGAATGCAATGTTTTTTGTTATTTCCATTGTATTGCTGATCATCTCACGAATCGCTGCATATTTTCCATAGTACATTCAGTAAACTATTCATCTATTCATAACTGATGGTCCAATCAACAATACAAGATTTTTCTCAATATCCCTGTAATCAACAATGGTCGTATATCACATTGAGCAGAGTTAACGCTTTTCATCCGGTCGATCGCTGTATACAGACCCATCCTTTCAACCTAGTTCTCTGTGTGGAAACTATCCAGTTGGCTTATATTTACGCATTGACAATGTTGTCATCCATACGACCCAATCCCGAACGAGAATCCCGTGGAACAGTTAGGAAATGGGATCCAACACGCAGTCCTGCTGTCGCTCTTCCTATCTGGGTATCCCTGAATAATTCACTCGTATTTGCAAACTGCGTTTTGAATCGGTCCAATCAGTTCGACTAATATTTGCGGCAGGTTAACGCAACTGTTTGGAGAAAAGCTCTTGCATTATTAACGACGAGGCATACACCGTCTAGGCCATCATTAATTATTAACTCAAGTTTATTGAATCATATACATACAATGGTATTGCAGAAAGGAACTTATATCGATATTATTATGCCCGGGGGCAAACATGTATGGCAGTCAAGTCATGGGTTGATTGCGCCCCCACATACAATACAATGAATAATTTTTAGTTGAGCTAGGGATATTTTCCGTTCAATAATGAATATTTACATTGGTTGTTCCCTATTCAAACGGGGTTGATTGAAAAATGTTTTTTTTTGCAACCTGACGCTAAACAAGCGTTTCGCAACCGCAACAGAGGCCGCAAAATAATATTTTGTAGCCGTTACCCAGGGTGATAGCCGGGAAAATTCTTTACAGCCGTTGCCCAGAGTAACTGAATATTTGCATTGCTAAATATTGAATTTCCATGGAAACACTGTAATATTGACGCCATCAGTTTACTTCACTGTATTCGCGTTTTTTCTGATAGCGATTCATTTCCATCTGTTCCATGACATCCATCACAACAATCTGGTTCTTTGTTCGTGTTTACGAGCCTTGGTTGATTGCTGGATATGTCATATTCTTCTGGATGTTGAGCTATTTGTCAATATATATGTTGCCTCTCGTGATTCAAAGTCTCATATTAACAAAGTGAGTTGTGAGTTCTTTTGCTCCATTACCTCCAACTAAGGTCTTTACCATTGTTCAGGTGTACTATGTTTTGATTTTCAGCTAGTTTTTACTATTCTGTAGTGATTCTCCAGTCTTTTTCTTAACAGCCCCCTTATCAATATTCTTTCGTGAAGGTTACTATCTCTATGTTCTTTTTTTTTATAACTTTTATGAAAGAGTCTGTGTATTCTTTGAAATGAATATTCTTCCATATCGTTGGTACCCAATACTCCTTCGGAGAGATACGAACATTTGGGTATGAATTGCAGAAGATTATTGAATGAATGGTACGCTATAGCTATACCTGAATTTTTTTCAGCGCTTGTACCATCTTTCCTCTATGATCCATCCAATGAGTAGATGCTTCAACCAAGCATGTTTCAGAGGAACTGTTTTTTTGCTAATTCACGATCTTCCATCATTACTGAGAAGCTCATTGCGAATGCGGATTTGGATGTAATGTGGTCCGTGTTTATAATACGAACATAATCCTTCACAAATTATATTTTCGATATGTTCTATCTCGATAAATTTCCTAGACTGAAATAATCTATTTTTGCCTCTCTACGGGGATACTAGAGCATACCCATCATCGCTATTATCGGTGCTATCTTCATTGCACCCACACTGCTCAAACAAGGATGGACCTTGTTGGGTATGTTCGTGGCAGATATTTCCATAGTTTTGTTTCTCAACCCCCATTTTCTCCCCTCTATATGTTGTTTTCAAGTCAGTATCAGAGTCAAAACTTGGGTGAGTGTGGATAAATTTTACCGTCTACTTACTTTGCATCTTAAGGCAAAAATATAAGTTGAATTGAATGAAAGATCAGTTATTCAAACTGTAGAATTACGTATTATAGACAGTGATACTGCTGCAATCAGTCAGCAAGGCCTGCATCATTTGGTATATGCACAGGATAAGTTTCCGAGTTAGTTCGGAAAACTCCACTAGAGGAGTTTTAGGAGAAAGCGATATAGTTTCAAATGGAAAAAAAATATTCAACAGTGAATTAGTTTGAAACTGTTAACTGAGGTTATTCTGCTACATAAGGCGAGTTCGCGTTGATATTGATGAATTGAATAGTAGTGGAAGCAAACGTTAATAATGTTATTTTTTTATCAAATGTGATCAACTTCAACCCTCATCAATTGAGCATTGTTACTAACTACATTCGCAATTCTTGAAGAGCAATAAATTTACTCGGATACACGTCAACCCTGAAACGTGGCAGAGTCGTTCGTCAATACGACAAAGAGGATTTCTAACCTACCACAATCCGAAAAAATAAAAAACAATAAGATAACTCTATACAAGTGTAGAAGGGCAGATTATTAATCTAGCCCTGAAAGTTTCTGCGTCAATTGAAAAAAATGTGTCCTTCAACACTTGTATAGATTTCAATGTTAATTCTTATTTCTTCAGCCTATATTATTTTGAGGTTCATTCATACATTAACTATCGCTTAATTTATCCCTTGATACTGTTACGAATTTGTCCTTTGGGTTCGTTTATTACAACTCCAAACAACACTGAACTACTTCTATTACAACTCTTGATCACAACCCAATGCCATACAATCACTTGAATTTCCAATGCTCGGTACTGAAACTCTCTGTAATAGAAATTCTTCACTTTGACTTCTGCACTTAGCAATACCAAAGCTCTCTCTGATAAAAACTCTGTAGAATTCTCCGGCTCTCCACTAAGCTCGAAACTCTGATAACTATTCGAATAACTCTGATGAACTATCTCTGCGAATAAACTCCCTTCTGGGATGAAGTGTCTCCTTAACTTGCTTACGCCTATGGAGAATCCTCGAATAAAATCTTGGTGATCTAATATTTCACGCATGACGAAAGTTCCTGGAAAAATGACGTTCGCTCTTCGACCCCTCATATTATTCTGCGTTCATGCGCGACAGGGCCAGCACAAGGACATTTCGTAACAATACATTTCTGTCACTGACTACTAGTATATTAGATCGTGAACACTTATAAGTCTGGTTCTTTTGCGATTTCGATCAGAATTAAGCCAAAGGCAAAAATCAAGGTTGTTGAAAGCTGTCAGGCGGTAGGCGCTAAAAAGTATGGTCAAACCATTTCCATAATTTGTCTCCCGAAATTATTTGTCTTCACTTCAACCTCGTCCCAAAACAAAAATCATCGACGCTCAACGAGCAGATCTTGGTATTGGCGAATACTACAATGATTTCGTGATTGTCAGTGATGAATCGAACATCAATTCATGAAAACTGAAAACAGTTATTAGTTCAAGATTCCGTTTGCTTTCAGTATTCTGGGCTTGGTAATTTGGCGCCCAACGTGGGTCGCCAAATGTAAAGGCCATTTTTATAAGAGTATGAACAAGAAGAGGTCTTTACATAGATAATAATTTTCCTTCCTAAGTTGCTCGAAAACTTTTCAAATACTGCTCTACGGAATGGTTTGGAATCACTGACAAATAAGGTATATATCAAGCGCTCTCTGTCACTTGAAATTCAAGAAAATTGTATAAATCGAACAGAAGAATTCTGCTACTACTACTATAGTAGAGGGAGAAGAGAAAAAAAGAATTGGATTCAAAATTTTACTAGTAAATTGTACAATACTAAAAATTTCCTGAATATAGAAAATCCGTATACCGTCAGGTGGTAGAAATTCAAGAAACATTGTTTCGAGTGTGATACTTTTTCTAATAATGTGAATATTCACTGAAACAATGTAATGCAAATTCTTATTAAAATCAAAGATCAGTTTGAGGTGAAGCAAATGTACGAAATCCAGAGGGGTTCCTCCCTTTTTGCCTGAAATGCAAAACACGTTTCTACAAAATAAATTAATCAAACACCGGGACGCCTCTGCACACGATTGAAACAGAAGACCACTGCGGATAGTGCTTCGAAACCCAGGGTGGTCTACCCTCGCCGAGGGCAGTTGAAGGAATTTCACATGGGGTGCATACAGACGGATTATGCGAAATTATTTGGTTGCTTTTATTGCGCGCATAAATCTTTCTCTCGCGAAATCGCTCCTGGATTTTGGTTAGTTCCGGTGCATTATTTTCGATTGGCTTTGATAATAAAATGGAATCCGGGAGAGTGAAATACGTAACGTCGTAAGAGGTATGTGCATTAATAAATTCGTGAATGCTTCGCTTCTCTTTGTAGCCTGAACAAGAAGTAGAAGAGCTGCATATGCATTCTCTTCCGAATCGATGAGAATTATTGTGTTAAACAACATAATAGTATATTATGCAGCGATCATGTTATAATAGTTACATGAGAGTTGCATGTGATGTTTTCTCTACACCTGATAATGAAGAACTATAAATATTATATTTATATTCGTATTGAAAAATTGTAATTGATGGTATCACCTCGAGTATTATCATGGCAACTATAAACATTCATATTTATTTTGAACATAATTATTGTAATTCTTTAACATATTGAGATTAGTCATTGTGTAGTTTTGAAAAGTTTATTGTAGGTCCAACTGAACTGAAAGTAGAGGAAATATCTACATTCATTTCATTATTGCTAGTGTAATTAGATTTCAATTTTGTACTGGAAATGCTCATTTTATTACGATTTCTCAAAACTATTGACATTATTCATGATGTATTCTTCTTCTTCTTTCTTTTCCATTCCAGGTTCCAATTTACGTTTATTCCATTATTTCTAGTCTAAACTTTTTCTAGAGATCAATTACCCTAACACCAAACTGATATTTTTGCACTTGATGCGCGTTTCGCTAACAAGGATAGCATCTTAAGGAATAGAAAATTAATATTGTATCAGTTTTCTTTTCCTGAAGATCAGGACCAATTTCTTCGGGTGGATGCCAGTCAACGCTGAAGCAACGTGTTCATACAGAATTCACCTGGATCCTTTCTAATCACTTCTTGAGCGATGGCCTAAAGCGATAATAGTTCAATAGAATATAGTAAAACTAGTCCCCGTGTGAGAATAATTTTAATTTTGATTCTATTTTTCTGGGATTATCCAACAACATACTTTGTGGCACTTGCCAGGAGAGTAGTTATTTTTTTTATAGTTATCGAATATCCATCGATCAATCTTCTGTGAAAACATACTGAGACTGGTCACCGAATCTTAGTTTCAATTATTTGTTTGGTGTTTCCATTCTGCTCGAAGAATTCGAATTCAGATGTGATCTTTAGAATGATGATGATGAATGAAATGATACGATATTCGGCAAAACTGAATAACTTCCTGAATGACTTTCAGTGTACCGAGATTAATAAAATTTTCTACATATTTATTAGGTATTATACTTTCGTTTCGTGAACGAGAAACACATGTATTGAAACGGTCTGCATACGATTGAAAAAGGCGAAATATGCCATTTCCATGTGTAACTCCTTATCACAAAAGTAATATTAGAGTATTATAATACGCTCCCTCTCCCTCTCCCTCTCCCTCTCCCTCTCCCTCTCCCTCTCCCTCTCCCTCTCCCTCTCCCTCTCCCTCTCCCTCTCCCTCTCCCCCTCCCTCTCCCTCTCCCTCTCCCTCTCCCTACCTTTCCCTTTCTGTCTCTCTTTCTTTCTCTTTCACAGAACATTGAATTATAAACAAATAATAATGTTACTGAAACATTTGTTTTCCTGTCTATATATCGCACTGAATCACATGGAAGTGATTTTGTTTTACTCAATTGTAACATGAATCACATGTAAATAAAGAGCAGGTACAATAACTACAGCACGTTATTCAAAAAAATAATATGTGAAATGATTTTATGCCTTTCCTGATAATATCCCAAAGGTAATGTTCATTCTCGTACAATAGCTAGTCGAGCTAGCTAGTTCGTATCTCATCATAACAATTTTGTATCGTTGCTTTTGAAATAATACGAAATAAACAGAGGCCCAGCGTCGTAATCTAATAGAACTGCTTCTGAATATATTATTTTGGGTTTGTATATCCGAAGTGACAAATAGACCCCTAGTTAACACCACGATCATATCATATTGAATGATCCCAAATAACTAACAATATTATTTTCTCATTTCCAAAATTATCAATCTGGATGTTAATTCGAATATTTCCCTCATATATAAAATGTCCCATAAGAGCAATGCAATTATCGAAAAATTACAGCGGTAATTGCATTGTATCAAGTCACCATAAACCGTATCGCTAGACATCAGTAACCAACACAAATGATTGTCAGATAGACTTCAAAAATAGAAAATCATTCCGCGTTTTGGTGAGTGCTCCATGCAATCTATAGAGGAAAGTATAAATGAACAAAGAATAATATTTTCTTGAGAATTTCTTTATTCGTGAAATATTTCAATGAATTACATTCGTGCATAAATCACCAGATAATTTTGATTCAATCGTGATATCTTATACAAATTTCATTCGGTTATTTTCATATTTTGTAAAAAAGCCCTCGTCCTTCGGACTCGGGCACTTTCGCCAAAATATGAAAATAAACTTGCAATGTTTAGATATCACGCTTTCTTGAATAATTATCGGTAATTTTTATGCACTCGTGCATTTATAACCGAAAATCTATTGAACATTATTGATTTATAATTGTTCACTTCAACATTTCATTTCAGAAAAATCATTCACCAATAATGTATAATCCAGTTGTAATAGTAGAATTATTTCTTGCGATTTCTCACGTTGAGGAATCAGGTCTCAAGTTACATCACGCGTCGTTGTAATAATCATAAATGAATTGCCTATTCAGGCGAAATTATTCGTGCTCTGGTTTTCCAAGGTACCAACCACTCATAAAAAAAAATACACTGAACATTTAGCAGTGACATGCCGAATTTTCAATGTTTTTGTTCTTGTTGAGGAAAAGTGCATTTTTTTGTTATAAAACTAGTGTTTCCGAATGAAAAAAAGTGTGGAACGGATAATTAGGAATGTGTACATTGTGCTGATAAAAAAGAACGGATTTCAAGTGTAATTTTGATGCAGGAACGTGTATTCAAAAATCCCATTTTTGACCCAAAAAATGCCCTGTATCTTGAAAACTATTGGAGAGCGCCAACATTTTTTTCTAAGTTTTTTGTTCTGGAGGTCGAAATACGTAAGTTCCCGCAAAAATTTTTTTTCATCGTTTGGTGCCCGATAAACTTAACATTACCGAATTATGTTTTTGCCATATTTTTATTATTAATAAAGTAACTGAATTTCTTCTTTTCTTCCACTTCATCTCACATACATAATCAAAATCACCCCTCGCAGCCAAGCTAAGAGTTTTGTCTGTCATTGTTCGATTGCCTACATTTGGTAGGGTGGTTTTTTCAAACCCCCCCGAAAGTCAGGTCCAATGGTCCAATGAATTTTTTCTTAGAGACTAATATTCAATAAATTTCACTTGTATTTCGATCTTCAATCATTCATTCATCCTATTTTCGTTGTAACATTAGGAAGTTTCATTTCTAGTGACAATATTTCGAACCGGAAATCTTCAATTTCAAAAGCACAATTTTGAATTTCCGGAAAATGTATCTCTGTCTGCTGATAAGAATTTGCCTGATTTCAATTTGAAGATACAATCAAATCGACCAGTAAACGATTTATCGAATTGTCTTATACATTTCCCAAAGAGAAACAAAAAGACTACACACATATCGAAATCCCTTTTGAAATCGAAAGTGGCCTAGTGTCCGAAATGACACATTCAAATTTCAAATTTTCAGGTAACTCAGTTGAGTACGGCTCCGGTATAGAATAATATTAAGGAAGATCTAAAGATGCAATTCTGATATAGAAAAAATATATATAAACAGCTATGGATATAATTTACATTTCTTGATGTCCATTTATACAATGAACAATATGGGATATGTCTATTACTATTTGAGTTATGTCAATGAACCAACAAACATTATGAAGGTCCATTTTTTGTGATGAATCAATATTCAAGGAATCCATATGATGCGAACTCCACCGTAACATGTGTTCCCAGGTGTCAGTTTATTCACACTGGAATACAATCCTCATGAAAACTGAATTGTTTACTTGTATGTTAACAAACTGACAATCATTCTCAAGATTTTGTTTTCGATTCCTTCAAGGACTGATAGAGTTCAAATACCTCGTGTCATACTCACGGGTCTACAATCTTGGGGCGATCGATTGCTCATCTGTCTTATAACCCAGTCACCAAATTTCTCGGATATAATCGAGTTTCATGTCTCCACAAATACTACAGATGTTCTTCCGAGTTTATCCCATATTCTTCGGCTCCCAAGAGCGATCGATCTGCCCCACGGCAAATCAACCGCTGTTTCGCCATTCTATTTCTTTCAGGTTAATGACTGCTTCCCCCCGAGAGGTTCCTGCTTCAATAACCTCCAAACAATCGAATGACGCGCTCTAGATATTCTAGGATAATGAAAGCGATCAATTGTGAAAGTACGACATGGTTCACACGTTCAAATCCAGTCGGAAAGATACATTCAGTAATGCTCGAAATGTGTGTTGGAGAATCAAAACCATCGAAAATGAATCCATGGGATTCTTCTTTGAAAATATCGGAATATAATGAGTGCCTAAAGATGGTAGTCGAAGATGGTGTGAATGAAACTTTTGGATTGTTACTACTGCTATTCGTACAATATCAGTAATCAATATACTACATACACTATGAGTATCTAATTGATAGTAAAAATCTACTGACATATGCCACAAAAAGCACTTATAAATAACATATAATCTTTGTTCAATAGAACACCTGAACTTGAGAGGTTTTTCCTGAGGCTTACAAACTTCAAAAATTTAAAGTTGATATCAATTTATATCTCCTGTCCCTTGATTCACGCGGTAATCTTTGAACATTACGGGGCTTTTCTTTTTATATAAATATATATAAACGATGTCAAGTTTAAACTTTTTGTGGCGATAAAAAAGTGAGCAACTTCAGCAAAAAAAACCTGATCAGTTTATATAACGTTTAAATAACATAAAATTAATGTAATTTTGCAGTGAATATATAAGACGTTTTCTTATAGATTTTTTACAGTTTTTTTTAGTACAATTGATTGCTGCAATGAAAATAATAAATGTGTTCGATAATGTATCCATCCGATTCAAAAACTGATGTCTAATATATTCAAGGGGGAATAATACACATGACATATGTACATAGAGTAACAATGAATGATATGAAAACAATTTGTGACAATTCTGCTCGAGAAATACACAATTCCTATTAAATGTTAATCTCATTGGAAGGCTCTTATCAAATGAATCAAGTTATTCCGTTCCGTTCATTTGGTACATATGCACTTTCGTTACTTTTCTCCCAACTTTTTGTTCATAACCAAATTATTGATATATTGATGAATTCAGGCTCTGAACTCCAGACGGTTCGACTTCTCACATCCTATATTCGATTGCTGCAACGTCATTTTCCCAGGAACTCTCCTCTCGCGTGGAATATTAATAATAATAATAATAATAATTATAATAAATGTTTTAATTGATAGATATTCGATCATCGAGATTTGACTCGAAGATTTTCCATAGGCGTACGCAGGTATATGAGGAGACACTTCACCGCGAAGGAGAGTTCATTCCTAGGGACAGTTTATCAGAGTTTAGCAGAGTTATTCGAATAGTTATTCGGATACTTATCAGAGTTTCGAGCTCAGTGAAGAGGCATAGAGTTTTACAGAGTTTTTATCGGAGAGAGCTTTGGTATTGCTAAATGCAGAATTCGAAGTAGAGAATTTCTGTTACAGAGAGTTTTAGTAGCGAGCGTTGGAAAGTTAGCGGAGCTATTCAAGTGATTGTATTCTATTGTGTTGTGATAAAGAGTTGTAATAAAAGTAGTTTAGTGTTGTTTGGAGTTTTAATTAACGAACCCAGAGGAAAGATCGTAACAGTATACTCACGAATAAAATTCGTAATGTCACTTTCGAAATTTCGATATTGTTTATTCAATTTCCTAAACTGATTGTTTAGATTCATGAAAATATTAACATGTCGCTGACTTGACAATTGTCAAGACCAAACTCGAGAAATCATAGCACTTAAGCGAAGTGCATATATACCAATTATAGGAAACACAAACTACCAATAATTAGCTTATTGGAGGCAATAAAAAGAAATTTTTATTTTTTTTCTTGTAATTTTTTTTGTATTTATATCACGTCAATAAAAATAAAAACGTACGACGTATAACAAATTTTCGATACTACCTTCAGTTTACAAATTGCGGCAAGAAAGATCTTTTTGACCATGATGTATCCCGTAGTTGCAGACGAAACGTAAGACCATGGCAAATTAACTCGGAATCTATGAATTGATCAGACCTCTACCGAAAGTATACAGTCATATATACAGGGTGTCCCAGAATTTTCTGAACAAGTGATATCTTGGTTATTGGAACAGATAATAATAAAAAAGTGGCATCATGTCGAACATCGAATGGACTTTCACATAAGACACTAAAAATACTCCGTTCTCGTTTCTGACCCTAAAAATTATTATAATAATGTATAAGTGAGAAATACAACTCCTAGAATTGTATGGTGTTCGAGAAAACTGATATAATAGATTAAATTATTGGGGAGATAGCCCATGTACTGATTCACTGCGACCTGTTCTAATTGATCAATTGTAATGCAAACTCACATACTAGCAGGTTATTGAATCTATCGACCTGATGGCTAATACAACTATGACGATTATTGTGTGCCTGATACTTCATGGAAACTTGGAAAACATAGTGGAGTTTCAAGGATTATTTCGCGCAAGGAAATCATTGATACCCAATCAACACATTTTTCACCGAAATAACCACCTACATGAAACTATTGTGAATAAATTGGTGGAAAATGTATCACTCACACGTAGGTCGTGACCTCCTATTGAATGCCAAGAAATATTACTACCAACCTCTCAGATATATATCTCACATAGACGATGTTGAATAACATCCAAAAAATCAATGTACTCGTTTGATAATATTTCATTAAATCCACAAAATATACGCGATTTGTACCTATTCGAAATATAGTTATTTATATTCTACCTCTAGAACTGAATACAAACCTCCATTCCTGTAGTGAACCAGTGAATATGACGAAATGTATTGTCCAGAAGCAGAATTGGCCAGCTATGATACACATTTCAAAAATCTTACAAATATAAAATGTTTGAAATCGATACTATTTGCTGTCTTCTCCATTGGTAACTATGATTTATTCTGTTCATCACATGCTTATTTTTCAATGCCTACCTGAGAACGAAACTGAATAGTGAAATAGACCCACAAGAAAAGTTCATTGAGGTAATCGTGAGAGCAATGAGAAAACTGCAACCTCAACGTATCCAAATTAACCCTCCAACGAGTTCCTTATCAATTCAATTTGAAATTTTCATTGACTCTCCTTCCGAATAGAATACAATGATTCCTTTCAAGAAATAGAATATGATGACTTCACTTCTCGAATCATGATTCATCTCCAACCAACACTCGAACAGTCCAATGAAGCGGTCTCGTTGTTGGAAAATAATGGATAGGATCAATTGCCAACGTACAACACGATTCACACGTATATTGGGGCATATCTGGGATAATGTCTTTGAATATTAATTGGAGTTCGATTGAGCGAGGGAGTGCTTAGGATGAACCCGGAATTCACGTTATTCGAGTTGTAATGGGAGCAGATAGAATATCCTCACGCAATCAATGATGTCAGTGTCTAGAGATATTAAATATAGATGGTTGGTATTTATAATGCACAAAGTAAATGAAACTTTCAGGAAGGAAACCAGCCATCCCGAGTATTGTGAGAGTAAAAAGTTCTTTATGATGAAATTGATTCAAGTATAGACCAGTAAAGTGATATCAACATCTGGTGATTCTACATGTGCTCAAGAAATCTCTGCTACCATCATCCTGGGAATGGAGACATTTATTCAGATAGCACGCAGACACCACAGTCTGAGAAACCTTTGTTCAATAAAAGTTGCTGTAAGGTTGTCACAGCTAAACGAGCGGAATTCAATCGCTGGCCCCAAAATCCAGATTCAAAAACGAAAAACGAATATGTCAACGCAAGAATTAGGTGTAGTGACACAATTGAAGCTGCTAAAAAAGCACATAATCATAGAATTTGTTCAACACTTTGTGAATGTTCGAACGGTTCTCGTTAATTTTACTCATTTGCTAAAGCTGTCGCAAAAAATTTCTCGAGTTCATTTTCCACTTCAACCAAAGAGGTTGGATCACAAGCCACCACTGCCCAACAAAAAGCGAATATATTTGCAAATATGTTTGCTGGAAACTCTGCATGCATGAAATGATTTTTCATCGACAAAATAATAATAATAATAATAATAATATTTATTGTGCATAAAAAAAATAATTCCTAAACACAAAGGGAAAAAGGGTTAGCCAAAAGCTATCTTCCACCCTTTCCAAAAATTGACATGTATTTTTGACAATATAAATGAATTGGTAAAGTTAACTCATTATTATCTCTTAACTACGAAACAATAAATGAATTATTTCATTTACACAGGATTTGTCTCACAATGTTAGAATAATGAGTTGAGGTTAATAAATATACGAGAGAACAAGTGATACTAGGAAATACTCAGTTGTGATTTAAATTTTTTTTCAAATAGAGAAATCGAGAGATCCAGTAAAGGTAGGATATAATTGAGGTATGAAGGAGCCAAACATGAAAAACATCCTTCGAATTTAGAAGTATCGTGTTAAGGAATATTGAAAGAGTCTATCCTGATATTCACTAAATGAAGATCAGATCGTCTATTTATCAAGTTATGTGAGTACTTAGGAGTTTGAGTTTGCAGCAACTTATACAGAAATATACTTGTTAGGTATTGAACTCTAGCCTTGACATTTAATTCTTCCATACTTAGTAAAAACGGAGTTACGTGCTCTCCGAATGGTATACAACAAACAAATCGCATGCAAGTATTTTGTATATGTTGCAGTTTCATCTTGTTATATATGAGAAATATTTTGATGGACCTGAATATAAACAAGTCCTGCGGATCTGATGGGATCCCAGCAATTATTCTTAATATGTGTGCCCCCGAATCGACACCAGTACTTTGAAACTTGCTCAATTTTCCGTATAAGAGCCAGACTTCAGCCAGTTCCTAAAAAAGGGAAGGAAATTTGCCTTGTAACTATCGACCAATCGCATTGCTTTGTATCATTTCCAAAGTTATAAAGGATAATCAACATGAAGCTCATCACCTATCTGGAGAAATCAGGAATAATAATTAATGATCAAAGATCGACCAGTGACTTATTACCATTTCATCGAAAAATTCGGACTCGACATTTCAAAAACGTTTGATCGAAATTGTCATCGGGATCTACTTTCTGAACTACCGTCTTATGGTTAATTTCCTTATTTGTGTGCTTTGTTGAGGGGTTTCTTGCCTGATAGGTCTCTATACGTGATTGTTGATAGAGTATCGTCGGATATTCTCAATAAATGCAAGTGTTCCACGGGGTTCGGCTCTGGCGCCCACTTTGTTTCTGCTCCATATCAATGATTTGCTGGAGAAAGCATCTTGTTCAGTACATGGTTTAGTCGGACGACAGTACTCTTCATATCAGTTTATCTTCCAGAGTCCCCATATCAGCACGAGGAACAAGAATACATAGATGCATTCGCTTCAATAGTATTAAGGATGCCTTGGCGAAAACAACATAATGGAGTAACATCAACTTGGTGTAATCTAATTCAGTGAAACCGAGGCATGTCTCTTCTCAGAGGAAGCCGATCTATCTGAATCTTTCAATTAGATGTCAGGAGTTACTCGAAGTCAAGTATCTCAATGCTAGGAATTAGTGCTCCCCAGATTCTTGAATTTTTATCTCGAGCTAAGAAATACTTCACTTCTCGTCATCTTCTGATGATCTACACGGCACGGAATATAGTCTCGGCACCAAAATATTCATTGAAACGTTTGATTCTATTCAGGGAAAGGCAATCCGTCTTCTTGGTGATATTCAGCTCACAGACTCGCTCACTTTGTTGAAGTATCCTAGAAGGGTCGGAGGCTTGTCTCTCTTCCATATATATTTCAACAGTCGGTATCGTCTATGGTTCCATTGAAGAATTTCCACCCCTTTGCTGTGAGCTTGAAGAACTGTCTAACCTTTCATGCTCAGCGTTTCATTTTGAGGCGATAATTCGAGCAGATAAGTCATAAGATGAAGCCAGAACTGAAATAGAGACATATATAAATGGAAAGTGTGGTAATCGGGCTTTGGAAAAGAACTAAACGAAGGAATTGTGGTAGAAAGAGACCTTATTATCTGTCGTGATCTAAGATCATACTGTATGAGATGGTTACTGTGGCTTGTTGACAGACAGTCGATGTCAGATTCAGATAGTATCGAGAACTGATTGGTGAAGAAGTGAACCAGTTATATGCTGAAACAATTTTCCAGATCTCCGGCTATGAAATCACATCCATAACAATCAAGGAAGAAACATCAAAAGATCCAGAGCTCAGTGAAATTGTAAGAGAACTTCAATCAAATTCAATAGATTCCGAATATACATTGATAGACGGAATCGTTTTTCGACAAGATCGAATTTTTGTACCAAGCTGTTTGCGTTCGAAAATTTTGGAAGAGCTTCACCACACTCATCTTGGGATCACAAAGATGAAGCAACTTGCTCGCCGTTATGTATACTGGCCAAATATTGATCGGGATATTGAGAAGTTGGTGAGAGAATGTGAAAACTGTGCCTCAGTTCGAGCTGATCCTCCAAAAGTTCAGGTTCATCCCTGGGAATTGCCCCAAGAAAACTGGGAAAGAATTCACATCGATTATGCCGGTCCATTCGAGAATCGATTCTTTCTGGTAGTAATGGATGCAAAGTCCAAGTGGGCAGAAATCAAAACGATCAAGAACGCGCCTTCAACTTCTTCTACAATATCACTATTGGAAAATATATTCGTGTCGCATGGATACCCTCAAGTCATTGTGTCGGACAATGCTTCGATTTTCCAAAGCGAAGAATTTCATGGATATTGCAGAGCAAATGGAATTTTTCAAAAATTCATTGCACCTGGTCATCCAGCCACTAATGGTCTAGCAGAGCGCAATGTTCAAACTCTCAAAAATAGACTGAAAGCTGCGACAGACGAAAACTTATCAATCGAAAACAAGGTACAAAACATTTTATTTCGTTATAGAGCGACGCCACTCGCTTGCGGAAAATCACCAGCTGAATTGTACCTTCATCGAAATTTTCGAATTCGATTGAATGCAATTTTTCCATACAAACCACAACAATCACAATTTCCTACGAAATCCTGTCGTTCTTTTCAAGTGGGGGAGAGAGTCCAGATTCGATTATTTATTAACAATCGTCGTATTTGGCGGTTCGGAGAAGTTAAGAAAAAGTTAGGTTCACGTCATTATATAGTTGTATTGGATTCCGGAAGATCGTTGAAACGACACATCAATCAACTTCGACCAACTATGATAAGAAAGCAAGAAAAACATGTTACTTTTGGTCCATGCCAATCCTTCGATGTTCCCCGAGGTCCTCCCGCTGCTGAAATCGAGTCACAACTTTTGAATAATCAGGCTCCTGAATCT
This sequence comes from Zygogramma bicolorata, assembly GCA_032362365.1. Taxonomy (NCBI): domain Eukaryota; kingdom Metazoa; phylum Arthropoda; class Insecta; order Coleoptera; family Chrysomelidae; genus Zygogramma; species Zygogramma bicolorata. The sequence goes on along the minus strand of JAVJAQ010002147.1, from coordinate 772,609 downwards.
ATACCAGAAGCAGTTTCAGAACGTCCACGTAGGGAGCGCAAATTACCAAGGCGTTTCGAAGGTTTTCATATGGGATCAAGCAGATGAAAATAGTCGATTGTGTTTCATTGACATTCCTTTATGAGATTCCACAAATAAGTGGGGGAGAAACTGTCGTGATCTAAGATCATACTGTATGAGAGGGTTACTGTGGCTTGTTGACAGACAGTCGATGTCAGATTCAGATAGTATCGAATTATAATTTACATCGTGGAATAAAGTATCGTTGTTTCTAATAGTAGAAGTCTTTCACGTTTATTAAACACAGATAAAACATTATCCTTCAATCATCAAAGTCATATCAGACTCATATGTTAAAATAAAGACAATCGAAAACGACAACGGTAGATTGATTATTGTGTTTCATCTTTACTCTTATCGTAATTGAGATCACAGCAAAGCCATATTGAATGCAAGTGATGATATATGACGATAGTTCAGGCAGAAAGGTCTTGAAATGAAGCCAAAACCGAAATAGAGACGGACATAAATGAGAAGTGTGGTGAAAGGATCCCTAAAGCCTTCTACTCGAGCTTCGGAAAGGAACTAAACAAAGGTATTGTAGAAAGAGACCCTAAAAAACAGCAGAACTCTGGAACTTCATGCCTAAAGAGGTTTTTCCTGAAATTTACAAACTTCAAAAATTCATAGTTAATTCATATCTCCTGTCTCTTGATTCGCGTGCTTTGTTTTAAACACTACATGGGTTCCAATTTGTGCAAATCTGTATAAAAAAAAAATTTATTTCGACTGATACTTCCGGCGAACTTCAAACTGTATACATTCCAACAAAGAGAAGTTCTGTCCCGTTTTCTTCAGGAATGAGCATTGAAAGAGAGCGAGGCTGTTTCTTTTCCTCCACACTGTATCGCTTTGGCAACAACCCGTTTTCCCAGGAGGATTATAGTGCTCCGTAAACAAAATACTCGGGATCCAGCTCTAATCGGCTTACACAAATAACAGCTGAAACAGATATCCCCATCCGAGCCAGTTCACCACCTGATCTATTGCAGCGACAATCATTAGAATCGTATGTATATTCAGGATCAGCGTAGTAGGCTTTGAGCTGAGTGCATTTCGATGTTTCACCTCCAGAGGCTTCTCGATCGCGACTATAATTCATCTTTATTACGCACCAGCCGTTAGTTTTCATTCATTTGGCTGGAGCGGGGCCACCGCGGATATGGAAAATGCATGAAAATGGAAATAAACAGCGATGCGTTTACCATGGCGTGAATAGTAAGTAAACAGGATTTACGGTGCCAGTTAGTTGAATGTACAATTGGCAAGTGCTCCAATTTCTCATTTGGAGTTCATTTGTGATTCAGGGCATAATATTTTTAAATTTTGCTCATCTAATTCTCTTAATAGTATGTATTGAATCATTTCACTTGAAAAAAAGTTATTGCTCATCGAGGTCAGCAATTTTTCGAGATAGTTATTTACGCTTGCCAAGGTTTGTATACTATTTATCCACTATCTGTGGGTCGCATCATGGCAAAATGACAACAGTGGGCGTCTCTTCTCCACACAAGACTCTGCCTACTGGGTGAATCATTTTCTCCAGAGAGAAATGAAGCTTCAGGTAAAGTTTCTTTCCTATTTTCTCAAAAACATTCGAAAAATATGATATAATGAAGTAATAACTATTTTATGAGAACTACAAAAGTGAAATAATTGAAACTGTAGACGAGTCAATCATCAAAGCAACTATTTCTATTGAAGTAAATGTTCTCGTTAAACATTGTTCATTTAGATACCCTTCGATGGGTTTATATGAGACACCGTGCTGGGCAATCGCACGTAAAAAGGTAAGGCCTCGTTAATCCATTGCTCGAAGTTTCGACTTCTGAGGGTTGATGTTCGTCAGCTGGTTAACGAAACGAACAATTCTTGAACAATAAATGAGAACACTAAGATTCGACACGAAGTAGAATTTTGCATTGGCCGTTTATCTGCTCCAAATCATATCAATTCAATATATTCCGCTTCAATACTGCCAACAATCTGAGACCACTTCTCAATTCTATATAGATTTCAAACAGAACAGAACGTGGAAAATCAACAATGTACAATGACATCAGTTATTGACACGGTGAAATTCAGGACTGAAAATTCAAGAATGGTTTTATTTGTATGCATACGATGACATGGACAATGTCATGCCAATGCAAATTATATAGTTTGCGAAAAAATAAAAATTGGTAATGAAAATTATACAACGCATCAGAATTTTAAAATTCCGACAAAACGAGCAGTATGAAAAACGAACGGGATATATGATATAAAATTTGACGAAGAACTGATTCTGACCAACCATTGCTAAACAAAATTTAGAAAGTTGCAGAAACAAAATCAAAATGTTACTCAAATTAGAAAAATAAATTTGATACTGTAAATCAAAAATCTCGGAAAATCAAAATAATTCTAATAACAGTTCAAAAGAATCAACAGGAAAAACGCAATCAACAATAATCAAACAAATCACTAGTGATGACCAAATTGAAACGAATAGTGAAAAAATAGCTGATCTCTGTATCCATCATTATACAAATTGCAAGCCCTGCTTATGTATATCTTCCGATGTGGCTAAACCGTTCGAACTGTTTGAAACTTTGAGGGCGATCAGTATATGGGAATTGATTTAATTTGAAAGTTACCTGACGAACAGAGGGGAGTTTGTGGAAATTGATAAGGTGATTAGTACCTTCACAAAGATTGAGTATGGAATCCCTCCTCCTATTCAATATCTGAGAAGCCTGTTTCATCAAAATATACAAGAAATAATCACTACATTAGGAGATGATATAGCCTGCTTCAAAGAGGCTAAAACATGGAAAAAACAACTAATCACTTGGGCCCCAATATATTTTAACATAAATGAGAAATGGTTCGATTCCAGACTTCTCACAATAAACTTCGAATAAAATCATGGATTTTTTCCTGAACAAACAGAAAGTGTCGATTAACTTCAGTCCAATAGGGGAGCACTAGACATTCCACAGATTCCGCATATTAGATACTTAGGTATAGGATTGGAAAAAGAGGTCGGAATTTACATAACATTCCTAAACTACTTTTTCGACAATGCTTTCTTCCCGATCAACACTTGGTCACTATTCAATTCGAGAATATATTATAATGAAATATTATAATTTGCGATGGATTGTGCACATGAATCGATCTTCATTGAAAAGAAAATAATGCCAATATACATTTATTGATAAATCATTCAAACTAGAAGAACACAATAGGAAACACAAATAAACTAATTGAATATAAATGAAAATTTTATAACAACAAAAATATATGAGATATGTAAATAAGTGTTTGCCTGAATGTAGAAGACGTGCCAGCGGTTATTTTAACTTTTCCACCCCTTGCCTATGACAGTGAAGATATATTGTTGCAGTTCGTTCCTCCCTGCAACGTTCCGGTTAAATAGATAAGTAGCACCACTATGATGCGTTTCATCCCTGACGCCTCCCTCGAAGCCAATTATCAATTACACAACACGTCAGTCACATGTCAGATTTCAATCGACTGTCTAATTAAAAAGTGACTGAAGAAGGGTGTGTGCTCATTTAAAGTAGTGGAAAGGACGAGTGAGGTTGTTCAGAGGCATGTGCACTTGTTTTAATATAACTCATCCCTATGGAGTGCATGACTCAAGAATGAGAAATTCACAAGGGGTAGGCGATCTTTCCCTGTATCAGTAGCGTTGGTAGAATCCGTTTGGTTTCAATTATAATTTATAAATGCTTTACTTCGGAATAATTTTCATTATTCAACATTGAGGGTAGAAAATGCCACAAATGAAATAAATATGAATGTAAACTGAAACTAATCGAGATAATTTCCCAAGTAATAACACAAATAATATTGAAATTTATCTCAACTTCGATGAAAGTGAGTAGTTACAAAATGAACTTGTTTTCAGCACTTTCTCTACGGTTACTAAAGATAACATTCAACATACTACTTCAACTCAGGACCGTGACGAAATACATACCATCCCCCCCTCACTATCATCCATTGATGATTCAACACTCAAATTACTTGATGTTTTCAGAAATGGAAATGTTAAAATTGCTAAGAAATGCATCGAAACTATCAAGGAGGTTCTCACTAAAACAAATTCAAACTGAACACTATTGAACGATCTGACATTGTCTATGCTATACCTTGCCAGTTGCCAGCATTGCGATCTCACATATATTGGACAGACTTGTAGTATTCTTTCAGGCCGCATAACGTCTCACAAAAGTAACCGCAACTGCAAGAAAGTCGCTCGTGCTAAAGCTGAACATGTAGTAGAAAAAAAAAACACAATAAATCTCAAGCAAGCTAAAGTTTTGTGAACAGAGGACAATTATTAAAAAATAATTTTAAAAGGAATGATCTGTATAAAAGAAGAAAGAGTTTCACGTCTTATAACCAATTAGCGAACAAGCTACAGCAAACTAGTTTGATCGGAAGACAGTATTCTATTTGGCTGTATTTATCTACTCAATAGTATATAACTTTACTAGTGCGGAAAGTGACAAAAATCACTTTCCCACAAGTAATGTATAGTATTTTTCCTACGACCAACTATTTTATTAAACAATATGTAAACACCAAATTATATATATTCAGCTGCCTGACTAACTTTACGTTTAATTTGTGACAGTCTATGTTCGAATATTGTTTTTATAAAAAGTGCACATGAATTTTCGATTAATTTTATAATGAAATAAAGAAATAACGATAATAAACGTTTATATTAAATAATGACAAAAGTAATTACTTATTAGATACAATTGGGGATTCAATTGATTTATTCGGAACCATAAAAATTGATGGAAATACAAAAAATATCATAATTAGATTAATGTTAATCAACGGGATATAAGTGAATATATCTGATAACGTTTATTCAAATTTCAATTAGCTCAGTTGGTAGACTATCTGATAAGATAACCGCAAGATTGTGGGTTCGCTTCTCGGCCTCGACACTTTTTTCCTCTTCTTTATTTTTTGTGAATGATTAGTTTTTAGTCCAGTTTTTATGTATATGATATATATGAGGAAGAGCACTTAATGATTAAATGAATCTCACACTGTGTACACTCATGATTTGAAAAGCAAAACTTAAAAGAGGAGCACCTTAACGAAATACTTGTCCTGAAACTTTCTCCATAATAATTTCACTCAGAAAACGAGGTTTGAATTTGAAGGTTCGCGATATTTTTTTGGATCATTCGGTGGACATAAAATTCATTCGGAATGAGGATCTTCATCTTCATCCATTGCATTTTCCTTTCGTGAATCTATAAATGGAAATGTTTCTCCTCTCGTAATTTAAATCGAGGAACGTTAGGTGAAATGTAAGTGTTAATATTCAACCATTCATTGTTACTTGAGCTTTGTGATGTGGAGCCGACTGACGGACGTTTTCTTAAAAATTTTTCAATGACAATCGCTCAATTAGATAAAATCATTTACATATTTCCAAAAATTATACGGTATATTTTTTAAATAAATATCTTGAAGATGGAACTCGATAAATATGATTTTCACTGATATTTTGGAGTTATCATCATCAAACGAAATCATCGACGTGAGTATTGGATCAACATCAAGACAAAATGGTGGTTTTGTGAAGAATGTTTCGTAATCAATACCTATGTCATGTTCACTACTGAAAATTCGAAAAACCATGCCAAACAGAATAACTTCAAATCTCAGTTTGGCAAATGGAATATAGGTATGCTTTATTAATTATCTATGCCGCGCCATCAGAATCACCAAATCACCATTCATCGTCAGCCGTGTGTTCCAACGGCATGTTTCGAAAAATTGATGAATTCCATCCAGCTTGGAATAGATGGATAAACATTCATTTCCTATGAGATTCGGCAGCATTCCGATAATGAAGATGAATAACATCATCAATTTTGACAGTCGCGATATGTACCACCGGCACTAAGTAAGTAAATGGCTCAAAGGGTTGAATTTGTATGTGTACTTTGACGTTCGCACAATACGTTACGATAAATTGGGGTCTAAAACGGTATAATTCGCTTCATTATTGTTCCCTACATCCACAGAAAGGGATGAGTACACAATAAATACAAGAAAATCGAATTATGCGTGGTGGTTTCGAATGAGCCGGAGGATTCAATAATGGATATTGAAATAGAAGGGGGTAAGTATATGCAAAATGGGGAAAATGGAAAGTAATTAGTATTCGTTGACAAATTAAGTATATTTCAAGAATGAATAAAAAATGATCTTCATCATAATTTTAATGTAGAAGAATTGAACTAATAGGTGCAGAAATTAATTTTTGAACTTTTGAAACCATCAATATTTCGTGTGACCCAGAACCAACTTACCCCCCTGTATCTTGTATACATATTTCATATTCGGTACTTCGATTCAAAGCCATCAGTGTTCAGTTAAGCAATTAATAAACCATATATGACACTACCGATTTGATCGAAAGCGCATCCAATTTTTATATTTCATTTGCTAAATTGAAGATTTATGACATCAAATTGAACTCTTAATATAACTAAAAAATAACAACGAAGATACAGGGAAGTAAATTGGACGGATCACCCGGTATGAAGTGAATAATTGGAATTCAAACAAGATGTCACGAAGAAAGAATCGATAGTGTTAATCTACAACAAGAGTTAATCAACAATTAATAATATTATTCAAAAAAGAATTAATTAGAAGAACATTTAGTCCTCAAATGTAGATAATAACTCAGTTCATTTGGTGAGAGCATTCCGAAAGGACGTTTCATAGTAATTGTATATCCTGCTTGAGGTAACTATTATATATCGAAACACGTGTCGCGGTTTTGTAAACCTATTGTCAGTGAGAATCGTACGAGGAACTGTCTAAAATCCAAATTCCATCAATCTGTCATTTGTTCCATTTGGAGAATCTTTCTATATTAATAAAATTTAAAAATAATAGCACTGAATATTACCAAGATAAACGCAGACCATACCTCAACCAACATACCAGGTGACCCCTGTATCTTCGTTGTCATTTTGTAGTTGTATTTAAAATTCGGTGGTTAAATTTGATGTGAAAAATGTACGATTTAGCAAGTGTATATTTCACTTCCGGTTTAACCGGAAGCGCATCCAATTCTCATATCTCGAATGGAAAGTATAATTTTTATTTGGAAATAACGATTGAGAATAGAATCACATTTCCAATGATATATCTTGATCACACTCTCAATTCACGATCTGCTGATATAGTTTACATCTTATAAATAATGCTTTTTGCAACATCATCAGGAAAGTATGCAAATGAAAATTGAATAATATCGTGTTAGTAACAATAATTCAAGGCAAAACTGTTCACACAATATCTTAATACAAAATTGATATTTTAAATTTTTTTTTTTATTTTTGAACATCAAGTCTATAATTTTTCAAATGCTTCCTAAGAAATTTTTACTTTGGTGAGAAACTCCAATACATATCAAAATACAAAACATGGATTGTATTGGAGTTCATAACCAACCTTGAAAATTCCCATGTTAGCATTGAAGAAATGGTACACTTGATGTTAAAATATGGAGAAAAATTCAATTTCAAAAATAACAAATCTGTATTAAAAATGCTGTGTGAAAATTTTGGCATTGAATTGTTGTTACTCACATGATATTGATCAATATTTCATAATATACTTTCATTAAAATAGAGGAATACAAAAAGTGATTTTTCATGAAATCTCAATTATACCAGCAGATTGTGAGGTGGAAGTATGGTTATGATATATCATTGGAGAGGTAAATCTATACCGAATCGTAATTTCCAAATAAGAATTATAGATTCTATTTCTAATATGAAAATTGGATCTGCTTCCGATCAAACCGTGAGTGTCACATATAGTTTGCCAGTTGCTAAATTGTATACTCATGGTTTTAAATCCAAGTACCGAATATCCATTCAAAATTACAACGCAGATACAGGAGGGTAAATTGGTACCCGGTCACCCGGTATATGACATACTTGACTGGCTAAACTGTACGGAATCTTTTACATAACTAACAGCCGATAGCACCAACTTTTTCTTATGGACCATTAAATGTCATTTGACGCACTGCAGCGATTGGTCGGTGCAATCAGCTGTAAGTCAAGATATGGATTCTGATAACTCTCAATCATGACCTACAGTATGATACCTGAAGTTCATATTTGACAACTACACGATTCAAATATGAAATTAACCCTTTTAGTGTTCCAACCTATGATCACTGTAATGAAACTCAACAAATCGATTAAATATCAGCAAAATGGTCTATATATAGTCCTCAACGAATTGAAAATCACATGATCTTTCTGAATCAACTGCCACATCTCCGAATTATTTTCGACATACTAGAGCTGGACACTAAAATAAATCTCAAGTCTACAATTTGTTTTCGATTGTCGACGCGGTTTTTCTCTTCTCAGAAACCTGTCGTAAGGAAGCAGAGTTCTAATGTGCCTATTGTAATCGTTACAGACTTATTGTTCGACAGTTGGATTGATATCCGTGTGACTTATAAAATGGAAAAATTATCATTTCAAATCTTTGGTGTCCAACATACCCAGTGCACTGATGGAAAAATTATTGATTTGAGAAGTGACAAATGACAGTGCGTAGCATTATAAGACGATTTGAATACTTTTTTCTCATACGCAGTGACAGAAATTATTCAGTAATCCGAAAATGATGGATAGGTTATTCGAGTGGGTGAAAAATTCACATTAGGCTTGTTAAAATCCACTTATGGAAATTTAGTACATACCTACACCCCTATAAGTTAGCTAAGGGGGTGGAAACGAATTCTGTTTTGTAGAATAAGACAAATTCTTTTACTCGTATCTGGTGGGTATACTTATTCAGCAAAGCAAAGTTGAATAATTTTCATTTGTTCCTGCTGCGGTACTTTGATGGAGAAATATAAAAAAGGTATATTCTCTTTGAAGGCTTCACGTTATTTATTTGGAGATATACCAGAAAATGTGTGCTCTCTGCTTTCTTGCGGTACGGTAAACCTATAGAACCGCCAATATATCTTGTTTTTTTTTGGTTTTTCAACCTACCACAATCTTATATTGGAATCTGTACAATTCTAGAGAGAGATACTTTTGATACACCCCGTGAGTAGTAATAGAAGATTCCTAAATCAAATATTGTAAACAAAAAATGGGGTTCACCCGTAAATAAATAAATAAATCAAATACGCTTTTGTTTTCAGAACATTTTCACAATAATTTTTTTCTAGGTTCGTTTTTCGTATATGTCAAACATTTGAGATTTCACATATGTCTTTCAAGTGTGGCAGTCAGGCACGATACATATCAAATTAAAACCTCGTTTCGACGATGCAATTTTGTCGCTGCAACTTCTCGCGGCGACTTGTTGCTGCGAGATTTGTCATGTAGCTGTCAGTTTGCATTGCTAATATTGAAAAATAGCACTGAATGTTACCAAGATGAACGTCTACATTATCACAACTGATATATATTTTCATTCATTTCTAATAATTGATATTGTGATAGAATCACCTTATTACTCAACTTGATCCCTCAAGTCTCGAAAAATAATTGAAATGTTCAAAATCAATATTCTTCACAATGATGCTACCACATATTTGTGGTTTGCGGCAACAAATTCACCATCGAAATAACAAGGCCCAAACGAACTGACCTAGGCTAGAGCCTAGAATTCCTCTTATATGCTTCACTCTTATTTTTATCTCAACATTTCCCGCACTATTAAGAAGTACTCCAGTCTGCTTTTCCATTCCAAAATATCACAGGAAACCTATGTTTGAATACATCGATTATATGCCGTCACTTTTCAATTTTTTCTCAATTTTTCTCGTACTATTGAAATATCAACTCAACTTTTTTTAAAACTATCATTGGATACCAATGGTTTGAATACATCGATTATATGCCGTCACTTTTGAATTTTTTTCTTATTTTTTCTCGTACTATTGAGAAATCAACTCAACTTTTTGTTTAAACTATCATTGGAAACCAATGTTATGAATACATCGATTAAATGCCGTCACTTTTCAAATATTTTCTCAATTGTTCCCGTACTATTGAGAAATCAACTCAACTTTTTTTTAAACTATCATTGGAAACCAATGGTTTGAATACATCGATTATATGCTGCAACTTTTCAAATTTTTTCTCAATTTTTCTCGTACTATAGAGAAATCAACTCAACTTTTTTTTAAACTATCATTGGAAACCAATGGTTTGAATACATCGATTATATGCCGTCACTTGTCAAATTTTTTCTCAATATTTCTCGTACTATAGAGAAATCAATTCAACTTTTTTTTAAACTATCATTGGAAACCAATGGTTTGAATACATCGATTATATGCTGCAACTTTTCAAATTTTTTCTCAATTTTTCTCGTACTATAGAGAAATCAACTCAACTTTTTTTTAAACTATCATTGGAAACCAATGGTTTGAATACATCGATTATATGCCGTCACTTGTCAAATTTTTTCTCAATATTTCTCGTACTATAGAGAAATCAACTCAACTTTTTTTTAAACTATCATTGGAAACCAATGGTATAAATACATCGATTATGTGCCGTCACTTTTAAATTTTTTTGTCAATTTTTCTCGTACTATAGGGAAATCAACTCAACTTTTTTTTAAACTATCATTGGATACCAATGGTTTGAATACATCGATTATATGCCGTCAATTGTTTGGATTTTTCAATATTTTCTCATAGTTCCACAAAGTATTTTTTTTCTATCACCTATCAATACAAATTCAACTCATTCCCTCTGGAAATCATGTTAAAACTATCATCGGATACCTATTGTGTAAATACAGTGATTCTATGCAGTCACTCGTTTCAACTTTTCATTTGTTTTCAATAGTTCCCGTGAGTATTTCTATTTATCACCAATCAATTAATATTCAACCTAACTTCTCTGAAATTCGTCTCGAAACTATTATTGGAAACCAATGGTGTGAATACAGCGATTCTATGCCATCGGTTGTTTAAAATCTTCAATTTCTCCATTACACGACTCTTAAATATTTCATCGCTATCAACGATGCTCACTGAACTTTACATGAATTTTCTGTTTGACGAAATTCCATTCATTTTCTGATTTTACGTCCTTTGAGTAATTTTCTATTATGAAATTTGGTGGTTGCGACGAACGGGAGACTAGACGGTTACGTCATGCTACGATTTTTCGTACTTTGTCGTTTTCGAGTCGATTGAATTTTGCTTTTCGTCGATATTTCCTAAACTATCAATCTTAGAGGAAAGATGAATTCAGGTTTCATAGTATTCGACGAGATATACAATTTCACTCCATGACAAATTTTGAAAGTGAATGGTTTCGGAGATATATAGTTTTTCTTAAAAAAAATCATATTTCCCGTACTGTTCATTTTAGAAGAAAAAGTATTGGGGTTTTCATAGTATACACTGAGATGATCATTTTTTTACTCTCGGTGATTTTTGATTTTCTCATCCGTTTCCGAGATATTCACAAAAAAATCTCCAGAAAAATTTGAATTTCAGAAATTTCCCGATTTTTCCATTTTCCGATCGGTTTAGAAAAAAATGTTTCAACTGAAAAGTGTAGAGTATCACGAGACCTATACGAAAGTTTTTTCCTTTTTCGATTACGAGCAACGGTATGGTCTACAGAGTGTCCGAAAAAAACCGACATGGTAGACAAAAAACAACTATAGAATCTAAAGTAATTTTTTTTAATTTTTCCCCAACAATAGGTCTTTGTAGGAAAGAATAAGGACTCCTTATATGGCAAGTAAAAATTTTTCCGGTCAAAACTGCGATCTGAAACGTGTTTCAACCGAAAGGCCAAATTTCGTCGAAAAAATGCCGGAAAAACCACTTTCCAATTTTCCGATTTTTCCCAAAATCAATAGGTCTCTGCACCTCTACGAGGGTTAAAAATGACCCGAGTTTCGAATCGATATCTCTTTCCGTTCGAGAGATATCGTGTTTCATAAATTCCAACGACAGACAGACATACAGAGAAAAAATCAAGTTGGGCTCAATCGACGTATTTTTCGACGCTGATCATTTTCTCCAAAGGAACCATGCCTCTATCTCTTCAAATAAAAAAGTTGGGTCCGCTGCCCTGTCCGGCGCCCTCCGAAAAGCGGCCGTAGATTACACCGATTAATACTTAATCGATGTAACTAGGTCGCTGCAACTTATCGCACCAAAAAAGATTCATGCAACTCGAAAAACTTACATGAACACATGCAATTTTCTGGAGTTGCATCGACAAACTTGCATCGTCGAAACAGGCTATGACTGTTTGAGATACAAGCATTCGCAGACAGCATGATGAAAGCAGACTTCCTCAACTTTCGTCTCCTGCTATTGCTCTCTCTCTCGATTTCATTTTGGTGCCATTCCATTCAATGGAAGGTATGATTTCCATCGGCAGTGAGAATGTGTATAGATTCCAATATCAATGCTTATTTTTTCAGATAACGGTAGTTCAAAAACCAAAAAATAAACGATGAACGAATCCAGCCACCACAAAATATTGACATTCGAACAGTGTTTTGATAAACGATAAGATTGGAACCTTTGGTGAAAAAATAAAAGGAAATTGATACAGTATCAACTTTTCCCCCCTGAAGATGCTAACCTTGTTAGCGAAACGCGTGTCGAGTGCAAGAATATCAGTTTGGTGTTGTGGGAATTGATCTCTAGGAAAAGTTTCAGTGTTTTGATACTTTTACTCTCCGATAAAATTCAAGATTGGCAACCATTAATATCTCTTTTTCATCACGATGCTATACAAACAACATACTTTAGAATCATCCGAGGGTCACGGCAATCCTTGACTGTTGTAACTGCGTTAAATTCCCGATTTGATGGCTATCAGCAATAAAATCAAGTCTGATAATGAAGTTTATTGGTGCTTTACTTTGAATGGAAGATTGGGATTGAAATCGTGAAATTTCTAGTGTTTTTCTACATTCGCTTGTCCAATACTAGTCACTGATAGATATTTGTTACGAACTCAATAAAATTAAAAATCTATTCCACCTCATCCTGTATGGGGTCCAATTAAGCGTATATCAATGATGATCTAGAATGAGAAGCCGAAAAAAATTCATCATTTGGAATTTCACTAATTAACTATCGTTTTATCAACTTCTTAGAGCACAACTCACTAGTCAGTTCGATTTTAAGTCCAAGTCGTCAACAAATATCGTAAAACGCAAAACTAGTTGTCAAGTTATTGTCATGCAAAAAGGTGATCGTTTTTCTTTATTTTTTTTTTATATCATTTGGCATAAGAAGGGCGGTTCCTAATCTAATCAGTAAACACTACTTGAATAATATTGGCTGAAAAGTCAAAACGGTTTACTTTTCAAAATCAGTTTCATAATGGATTACCGTATATCACTCAGTTACGGAAAATAAAACGAAAGCATTTCTCATATGCTCATTGAAGTGAAGAATGATTTACTTGAAAAATTTATTTACTGTTGAACTATCAAAAAAGCTAGTTATAAGATACAAAATTCAGTCCCAATAGAACCTGAACCGTTCCTTTACTCAATAGTATACAGACAGACAGACAGAAAAATTTTATTTCCCAAGAAACTTCATGAACTCCTAAAAATACATATTTAAATTGACAATGATAAGTTCCGCTCGAAAGAGCATGAGAGAAAGATACGATGATTTCCAAGAAAATGATATTGAACCATAGTATATTATTTAAGAGTAGGTACCTAGCAGGTTTTTCCTTGAAGTTAGGAACTATTGAAATGAGTCATCGAAAAATTCGGTGAGGGTATAGTATACTTTGGATTGGAGAAATTTCCTCAATAATTTTTTGAATTCGTTCGATGAAGTTATATTTTCGAAAGAGCTAGGCAGTTTGTTTAATATTTTTATTCCCATGTATAATGGTCCTTTTCGATTCACTTCGTAATTGAACGATGGTATCAAGAAATTATTTTTGTTACGTGTGTTGTGATTGTGAATGTCAGAAAATTTCGTAAAATTTTGTTTTCTTTTGAAAGCAGCTATGGCAACTTTGAATATGTACATATTGGTCAATGTGAATATTTTCAAATTAAAGAAATGTTCTTTACATGACTGTGATCTTCGTAGGCCCAAAAGAGTACGAATCGCTCTTTTCTGTATAATGAATGTGGAGGTGCTCTCTACTGAATTTCCCCAAAATTCGATACCGTAAGAAATTATGCTCTGAAAATAACTGTAATATACTGTCTTTGCTACGTTGAAACTCACTTCGTTTTTGATAGTTTTTATTGCATATATGACACTAGCTAGCTTTTTATTCATCGCTGCTATATGCATCCTCCAGTCCAACTTCTCATCAAGAATGTATCCCAAGAATTTTGTGTCTGTGGTTGGCTTCAATGCTCCCTCTTTTGTAACAATTTCAGGTTGTTCACAAGACTTATTTGGGTGTATAATCATGCTAAATGTTTTATTGGAATTGATCAGGAGTTTATTCGCTGTGAACCAGTCTAGAATGTCATTCATCATACTTTCTGAGCTTGATATCAATTCCTCAATATCTTTGTTTGAATTAAGAATACTCGTGTCATCCGCAAAAAGAAAAAAAGAGATTGTTGAAAAGCTTTGTATCAGGTCATTTATATATATCAAGAATAGTGTAGGTCCTAATATTGATCCCTGAGGTACACCATATTTTGAAATTCCGAATTCAGATCGAATTTTCGAGAGAGAGGTATGGTTCAGTGTTTGCACTTCCACGTACACCTTGCGATTTTCCAGATAAGATTTTATCCATTGGTATGATGTGCCACGAATACCATAATGGAGCAATTTCTCCAAAAGGATTGCGTGATCAACACAATCGAACGCTTTCGATAAATCGCAGAAAATGGCAAGTGGTATTGATTTTTCCTCAATGATGTTATTTATATTATTGATTAGATCAAATGCATCGTCGCCTGTGCTTCTCTCAGATCGAAAGCCGTATTGTTTTCTCACTATTATGTTGTGTAAGTCAAGATATTTTGTCAATTGGTCTTTCATTATTGATTCAAGAATTTTTGATAATGCTGGTAATAAATTTACAGGTCTATAATTGGTTATTTCATTTTTATTTCCTTTTTTGAATAGCGGTTTAATAATGCCAATTTTCAGACTATCTGGAAATATACCTGTTGCCAATGACAAGTTGATCAGATGAGTGAGAACTGTTTTCAAAATATCAATACCATTTTTGAACAGCGTGATCGGAATTTCATCGTACCCGGAAGATTTTTTATTTTTTAATCTCTTAACTACGACTTCCACGTCTGATTCACAAACAGGTCTCAGAAAAAGTGAACCATTATGAGAGACGCGTATATTTCTCATAAAGTGTGATGGGGTATAAGTACATTCGCGATTTATGTTCATTTCACTTGCAACATTGAGAAAATAGGAATTAAAATAATTAGCAACCTCATGGGGTTGATCGGTCATTTGATCATTCATCTTCAGTGATATTGGATCTGGAATATTCATATCATTTTTTGGTTTGAGATTATTATTTATTATGTTCCATGTAGTTTTTATTTTATTATCAGTTTTTTTCATCAGACACAGAAAGTGCAATTCTTTGGAGTTTTTTATGACTTTAGCTAATATTCTGCAATAATCTGAGATATATTTCAATATATTTTTATTTTTTGTAAACTTTTTTATGTATAGAAGACACCGTTTATTTCTGCAAGAGTTTTTTATAGCTGGGCTAAGCCATCCGGCCTTGGTGGTATTATTTTTCAAATTACTTTTTTTCAGAGGAAATGATTTTTCGAAACAATCATTGAAAATGGCGTGGAATTTTTCAAAAGCGCTGTTTGTATTTGTTTCATTCAAGCATGGAATCCAGTCAATTTGTGAAGGCAATATTTTGAATTTTTTTACATTTTTCTCATTGATTATCCTTTTCATTTCATAAACTGACCGTTGATGTTGACCAGAGTGTAGACTGAAGGATACTATTTGTCCATTATGATCTCCAAATCCATAATATTCATTTTCAATGTTTGAAATATATTTTGGATCAATATCTGTTATTACGTTATCCAAAATTGATGCACTGCGTTGGGTAATTCTAGTGTGAGTATTTATGGTGAGATACATGTTAAACATGTTTAGTAAGGTTATAAGATTGTCATTACAGTTGTTTTGCTGTTCTAGATGAATGTTTAGATCCCCACATAGAATTATGTTGTAGCCTTTATACGTTTGAGTTAAATCGAAAAGTAATTCATACAGGGAATTGAGAAAACTATCTACTTTGCCTGTTGGAGACCTGTAGGTACAAATAACTATGATTTTTTTTGATTTACTCTTCGCTGTACAATATTCAAATTCTTTTTCAATATTTCCTACCTTCAACTTATCGACTTCAACAAAATCCAAATTTGCTCGGCTATATATCATAACTCCACCATGAATTCCTATTGTTCTACAGTAATTTGAAACCAACTTAAAATTTTTCACATTTAAACTAGATACTTCATTTTTATTTGTCCAGCTTTCAGTAATGCACAATACATCAATATTTCGTTGATCATGATTATAATCCTCTAAGAAAGCGTTAATGTAGTCAGTTTTATTTTTGATACATTGCATATTTTGGTGCATTATGGTGAAGGTATCCTCTGCTTGCTTTAGCTATTTACTTTTCTGACTTCTCAAAGAACGGAATGTATTTTGCCCAGATTGTTGGATGCTGTCTTGCTTGTTTGGACCAATCTTAGAATCCGATTCCTTGTCATCTTTCGCCTGATTATTGGATCCGAAATATAGTTCACATTCATCCATTGTGTACGCCTTTTTGTCTACATAGAGTTTATTGTGTTTGATTTGCACTTTATTTCCAACTTCCTTCGCTTGCTTCAAAAATTTTTTGAATCCTGCTCGTTGTTGCACTTCTGTTTTTGTGTAGTATGGTGATACAGCATAACCTGAGTTTTTGAAATGAACTGCTTTTTTCATTATTAAATCTCTATATTTGATATTCGTGAATTTTATAACCGCTGGCCGGTTAGCAGTATTACTATTTCCCAATCTGAAGACTCTTTCGACTGATTCCGATGAAATGACAACTTCTAGTTTGTTTTTCAATATATTCAAGATATGTTCTTCTAATTCATTGGAATTTTCCTCCCTCTCTTCTGGAACTCCATAAAAAACAAGCCAGTTTTGTTTGGACTGTGATTCTAAAATGTTCAATCGTTTCTCGAGTGTATCTATTTCATTGTTGAGCAGTTTATTTTCTTCTCTTAAATTCTTTACTTCTGCAGATAAGTTATCCATATCGATCGCTGTTTTTACAACGGTCTTCAAGATAACGTCTACTTTTTGCTCCAAGGAGAGTGCACCAATATTTTCTAGTGACATCTTCGTTTCAGTCTAATTTCAAATGTATATATTCAATAAGTTCACTTTCCAGTTTCAAAAATTTTCAGGAGGTATCCTTTCGCGTCCCAGAACAACTAGTGTGAAAATAACTTGAGATTTTACTATTCGCACAGGCTTTTTTAAACAATTCTATATATGGCTTAGTATGTAATAATATGTTCCTTCCTATATAACAATAACTTTATGGAAATAAGGTTAATTTCTGCCTCTTAACAAGAATTCTGCATCCTGAAGATATCAGCATTGTGAAATATTAAGGAAAAGTTTCTTGCGCTCATCTTGTCACTTGCTCGATTATCATTCAATTCTGTTTATTAGGTTGGAATATTTGTAGTGTTCGCAATCTCAGATGACATCCTTTCTGAACACTGAAGTGATACACTAGTGTTGGATATTTTTGTTCGATTTCTTTCGAATAGTTATAGCATAATATGTTATCCGTGCTTGATGAAAGCAGACTCCTTCAACTCTCGTCTCCTGCTATTACTCTCTCTTGCTTTGATTTGAGTGTCATTCCTTTCAACTGTTTGATCTCCATTGGCGGTAAGGATGTGTATGGTTTCCAATATTAATTCTTATTTTTTCAGATAGCGGTAGTTCAAAAACCCAAAAATAAACGATGAACGAATCCAGCCACCACAAAATATTGACATTCGAAGTGTTTTGATAAACGATAAGATTGGAACCTTTGGTGTATAAATAAAAGGAAATTGATACAGTATCATCTTCTTTCTCCTGAAGATGCTAACCTTGTTAGCAAAACGCGTGTCGAGTGCAAAAATATCAGTTTGGTGTTGAGGGAATTGATCTCTAGGAAAACTTTCAGTGTTTTGATAGTTTTACTCTCCGATAAAATTCAAGATTGACAACCATTAATATCTCTTTTTCATAACGATGCTTCATATACAACATACGAGTTTTCTCTACATGCGATTGCAGACTTTGAATATTTATTCTGAAATAACACAATAGGGCTGAATTATACGAACCGCAGGATGTTAACATTTATCTGCAGGACATTTCCAGTCTCCTCCAAATAATTGTCCTAGTAGTGGAATATACGAAAAGTTCAAATCATCTGCGGACATCGGAGAAGCATGCAAAATCCTAATTACTGGCGATATCAGGTTTTACACGTTTATGTTTGAGTACTTCTGAGATATGGAGAATTGAACGTGACATAGATATATTCCATCAACGAGGACGGATTTGAAGAGATTTGAATGGAAGTTAGCATGCATGAAAATGTATACACGCTTGTGGTATTTACCAAGAGCCGTAGTCAAAACCATGAAAGTGAGAATTAGTTTTAGTAGGTCATGAGTTATATTCCATCTAAAATTCACGGGAAAATTGTTCCAATTGTTAGGGTAAAGGGTAGAAAAATACAGTGTCGCCCAACACGCTCTAGACAATGACTACAAAATTGGTGAAAGCAATTTCAAATAGATGAAGCATATGCATGACACAGGAGCTATTCGATGCATCTGAGAGTCTAGAAGTAAAAAAATGTGAAAAGAGCATGAATGATGACTGGGGAACTATTCCTTTCAGCCCGCTTTTCCATCTTTTTTGGGGAAAATAATCAATAATAACACATAAAGGACCAGAAATCTTTGGAGGTAGTGACTGCACTGGTTTATTATCGAGAAATCAATTAAAATAAGTAGCAGTAACAAACAAGTCCATATCTGATCGTAAAACTTCAGGTATAGAAACAACTAACCGTAGTCTTTCGATTTAGTATGAATTGTCTTCTCCTGAAAATGCTTATCTTGTTAGCAATACGCGCGTCGAGTGCAAAAATATCAGTTTTTTGTTTGGGGAATCTCTAGGAAAAGTTTGAAATTCGAGTAGAAAAATGCTGAGTTCTTCTAGAGAAACTCTGTTTAGTTCAGTTTTTATGCTCTAAACTTGCTTCTGTAATATTTTCTTCTGAATCTTCACAAACAGATTTGGCCTTGTATCTACAAGTTAAGATGAGCCTGCTTGACAAAACCATAAGTAAGTAGGTTCATTATTTCGAACGCTACCATAATCCCAATTCCACATAACAGACGTTCATAACCTCCCTTCCAATTATCGCTGATCATACTTGACAGCCCACGAGAAAAAATCCCACAATCCTCCATGTTCGCCGAATCCGATAAAACCGAGTCCCCGCCAACAGCAAGTTCAACAAAGGGAATAATGGGAAATTAATTTCCTTTCGAAAATATCACTTTCTATGCATCTCCCTTTCAAGGAGAATTGATAAGCTATCGTTCGAATTGCGGTTGAACAGTCCGATGGCATATTGATCGGCAGAGTTCGTAGAATTATGCGATTAAAAGCCGCGCGATCCGCCAAAACGTAATTTACGACTTTTTTGCAGGTGTACGATAAATCGTCGGCAAACCTCAGCCATTCTCTGTTTCACCGCGAATTCCTTCTGGAACCGATAAAAATTGTTTTCAGTCGGAGAATATTGGGATTGTGTTATTAATGACTGGGTTCTGATTAGAATCGTGCTCTCATTCGTTATTCGGAAGAACACAGAAAACTTCCAACAGCTCTGAAAAACACACAAATGTTTCTCATCACATTTGCTAGATAGATAGCAATATTCATTCATGAATATTAGCTAACGAAAGTTTGATTGAATAAGGAGCTCCTCAAGGATGAGAACTTGGGCCAACCCTCTTTCCAATATACAGGACATTTTTTTGTTTTTGATTGATCCCACCATTGTTATCCCGGTAACGGTGAGACTTACAAGGGAATCTAGAATAATCTCTGTTGAGATCGTGAATATCAATGTTTTTTTTATATGCAAATTCACACGAAAGGGAAGCCCTGTGATGTTCAAAGAACACCGCGTGAATCAAGGGACAGGAGATACGAATTAACATTTACTTTGAATTTCTGAAGTTTGTAAGCCTCAGGAAAAACCTCTCTTGGCCAGGAGTTCCAAACCTTAGCTGTTCTATTGAAAAAAGATCTTTGAGCACGAGAGGTTCGTCATGTTCCCAAATTCACAACAAAGGGGTTTGAATTCTGTACTCGCCGAGTCATCCGTGTAAATATTGCCAAGCGGGAAACGATTGATAAAATCTCAGAAGAGCATCGACCATCAAAGTATTTATAAAAAAGAGACAAGTCTCCGACCCTTCTACGATGTTCCAATGAAGTGAGCGAGTCTGTGAGCGAAGAATCACCAACAAGACGGATTGCCTTTCTCTGAATGGAATCGAGAAGCCTCAATGAATGTTTTGGGGCCGTACTCCACACATGAGAACTGTGTTCCATGACAGGTCGTATCTGAGCCTTCTAGATCAATAGAAGCTGACGAGAAGTGAAGTATTTCTTCGCACGAAATAGAAATCCAAGTTCCTGGGAGGCACTTTTAGCGATCGATCTCACATGGTTTTTCTATGATCGTAATTTCTAGCATCGAGATACTTGATTTTGTAGGAATAGTTACTCCTGATATCTGGATATTTGATGATGATAGATCAAGTTTTCTTGAGAAGAGACATGCCTGGGTTTTCGTAGCATTAAATTCCACCAAGTTCATCATTCTATTATTTTTGCCAAGTCGTCGTTAATTTTATTTACGTGAATGTTTCTTTGAATTTTTGTTTTTCGAGCTGGTGTGGGGACTCTGGAAGAGAAACTGGTATGAAGAGTACTGTCGTCCATCAAAATTATATATTGAACAAGATGTTTTCTCGATCTAATCATTGATATGAAGCAGAAACAAAGTAGGCGCTAGAACTGAACCCTGTGGAACACCTCCATTTATTGGGAGAATATCAGATGATACTTCTTCAACAACCACATACAGAGACCTATCAGACAAGAAACTCTTCAACAAAGCACACACTTGAGGAGGCAAACCATAAGACGGCAGCTTAGAAAGGAGGCCCTGATGCCAAATACGATCAAACGCTTTCGAAATATCGAGTGCAACAGCTATCGTTTCTCCGAATTTCTCGATTGATTTCTGCCAAATATGAGGAACATAAGCCAATAAGTCACTGGTTCATCTTCGATGGCGAAATCCGTATTGTCGATCTTTAATTATTCCTGATTTCTCTAGATATTTGATGAGCTTCATATTGATTGCTTTTTCCATAACTTTGGAAATGATAGAAAGCAATGCAATTGGTCTATAGTTGCAAGGTAAAGTTTCCTTCCCCTTCTTAGGAACTGGCTAAACTCTTGCTGTCCTCCAGGTCTTAGGAAAAATCCCCAGGTTATATTAAAGGCTGAATGATTCGCAAAGTACTGGTGTCAATTCGGGGGCACATACTTTCAGAACAATTTCAGATCCTCAAGCCTTATTCGTCTTCAGGTCCATTAAAATATTTCTTATAGTTTGTTGATGAAAAATTATCTCCGGCATATGAATGTCGACAGGCGTGATATTCGGGGAATCTTTTCCCGATGAGTCCAGAGTAGAATTTCCAGCAAACATATTTGCAAATAAATTGTCTTTTTGTTGTTTTGAAATATTTGCCAAATACTAGAATTGGCGAATTTTGTTAGTTTTGTCTCCAAAAAAGTCAAAATACTTTTCAATGCGACGTTTCGTTCACTTGATTTCTCATAAACTTAATTTTTTCAATACGAACTTCTCATTGACGAATCCTGCTATGTATTTATCACGAAACGTTTCTCTCATCATCACTGGATAGTCATACAATCATTCCTGGTCAGAGTTACCTTAAAAACTTAGAGACCATGTTTTTCGGTACAGAAAGAAAATGTGTTAGTAACGAACAGAAAAAATTATGTACGTGTATATCATTGGAAGGCGTTTGATTCATACGTACAAAGGAAGAAATAGTCCTGAAATAGCTACTTCCCTGTCTATTAGCACGACGAGTACTGGGTAAGAAATCCTTTTTTTCTTGCTCAATTCGTGTAATACCAAGCATATGAAAATTGAATCGAATAGATAGCACAAATATGATATATCTACGCGAGGCAAAATAGAGGGCTATTCGTAGAAAAAATCTCATTCACCAGGATGATATTTTATCTCAACCCAGACAAGATCACGTTTGTCTCAGAGAAAATTATTTCTTCAGATTTTCAGAGGAAAGGTGGCTATATTACAGAGCCCTCTGTCTAGAGACTCCAGACTTTCTTGAATAACTTCCAAAACTTGACCTTAACTGGTCCGATGATATTGTTTTTACCGGATGCGGAAGATTCAAAATTAAACTTTTGCGTTTTGAAAAATTGAATGTTTTGGGGCTTTTAGAGAATTCTGTTTGATTCATCTATTTTGCTGATACAAGTAACTTGTAGTTCATATTTCTCTCTATATGAGGTTGGTGCGAGGTTCTTCAGCCAATCATTAATCAGCCAACACTGAACTCTTAAGCATTTTATTTTGCAACAGTAACAAAAATAGCAACTAGTGAGTATGGAATGCAGAATCATCATTTAACAGAATGAATGATACTTTAAAAACACCCTTTTGTGAGAAAATGAAGTGAAAAGTAAAAAGATATTGTTTAGAATTGAATTAAGAATAGTGTAAATAGAAATAATTTATTGCAATGTGGAATATCGTGGGGTGCTTTTCGAGTGATCTGTTGATATCATGCATAAATTTTTACTTTTCAGTTAATTTTTCACAAAAGCGTGTTTGCTCTCATGTGTTGATGGAATCAACTGAGAGTCTCGATAGTATTCCTTCTTTCGGTTGACCGTTTACTGGAAAGGAAACATAAAACCCAGCTTTCCATGTTTTCTTGTCACATCACGAATATGGTGCGATAAACGAAGTTTTGTATCGAATGTAATTCCAAAATCGCAGAATGTATCTGGACGATTCAAAATTATACAGTTGAATTTGTTATCTCAAAATATTATTTCATTTTGGAGGTGAACGACATCACTTGATATTCAGAAGTTTTCGGATTAGAATTATTCTCAATGAACTGATAAATTATCCGCACCAGATTCACTTGAAGTTCACTACAGTCGTTTTAACAATTAAAATCGTATAATTTCTTACCCTCCTTAACACAGAAACAAGATTCACAATTTTCCAAAGTCGCTTAAAAAAAATATATGTTTTCACAGAATCTTGGATTATCTTGGGAATGTTTGAAATCACCTGGAGTGCAACTTGTATCACCATGTTTGTCTTATACATGAATTATGTACGTGTTCAATACATTTTTCATTCAATTTATCCTATACGTACCTATGTGGAATGCAATTGCAGAGTTTCAATATTGTTGTTGCTTTAACATTGGGAATTTATCTTCAGTATGAACCGAAAGATAAAATAAACAAAGTATTCTGTTGACTGTTGTTTATGATTCACGGAGAAAATCAGAATTCGGGTGATTGATGTGGAATATCAGAAATTCGTTTCAAAATGAACGAACAGGTGATGCCTTCCCAACTGAAAAAATGTTCAGTATGATTCAACAAGAGATGTCTGACATCTGATTGACGTGCTTTCAGTGGTTAACATCATTTCATGAATCCATCAGAAAAGAGTTCTTTGAAAAATTCACATGGGATGAAACCTCGAAAGGGTTCGTTTGGAAGTTGAATAATGGATATTAGGTTACCTTCATTACAAAGAATGGATATTGTATATGTGAATTATGTATTCGCTGTACCATATCTAGGTGAAATACATCCTTTATAGGCTTTTTTGCAGTTCAGTATTTAATTAACTCTCGAATCCAGGATTGATGTGATGTAGACAGAGCCATGGGCAAAAAATTTAAACGATCAAGTAACAGGATGAAATGACATTTTCCAATTTTGATATGAAGTGGCTCCTGAGGTGACTATATACTGGTGTTTTCACTCCATATGAAAGATTGTCATCAGATAAGACGATCGATCTGGCCCACTTGACCAAAAATTGATGACGTAGACCGTAGTAATAACTCAAAAATTCGAAATTCGCCAGGTACCGCCACTCTCACAGTTGAGATGACAGTCATGTGCACGTCCTGTGTTGCCAAGTGGCTAAGTCGTTGCGAATTCTGGTCTATGTGCAGAAAAAAATTAGTTGATTGTTGATATTTCCATCTCAGCAATATAATATTGTGATCTCAATTCAAAAGATAGCTTCAGAAGTAGTATCACAATTCAGCCGAATATTATTCACGTTAATGCGTGTGAGCGAATAGGAGTGGGAATTGTGATCAAATTTTATGGATATGTGAATTAAGAAAATGCCATTTTTTCTGGTGAGTGAAATCATTATCACTTCTCATAATCTTCTGGGTTGAACTGAAAATATCTGTAACACATATCACTGCATTTATAGAATATTCAGAACGCGTCCACACTCTAGAATGTTGTTGCCAGCAACAGTTTTTCTTATGAGTTTTTCTTATGATCACAACGAAATTTTTGAATGGTTTTTGAATATACTGGAACGTGAGATTATTCCTGGAGGTAGGTCATTGTATGAAGTTTGTTTTCATCAGCCTCAGAATAATCTCGCGTTCTATTCTCTGTTCTAACCAAAAGTGATCTGTATTGGCAACAACGTGTTCCATGGATCAAGTGATCTCAAAAATTTTTCGGAATTCCAACCACAAACGCACCCTCAAGGCGTAATTTTGAACAACTACATCGTGTCTACAGGTTTGACTGAAAAAATATCGCAACACTGAAAAGTATATAGCCAGCCATCTTAGTGGCTCCTTACAAAGTTGACCATGTCAAAACGCCTTTCTTCATCTCAGAAAATTATATAGTCTCTGGTATTTTGGGAGAAATTGATAAACCTGAATTTAAATTTATTATTTAAATTTTCTGTTGCATTATCTTGTGTTCAATAAGTATATAATTTTCATTCTATGTATTTTGATAAATACATGAATGAATATCATTATAACGGTTCATTTTTACTTCCTTCGACAAGGCAAATGTTAGTTATCTCTGAAGTCTGAAGTTTATTTTCATCGAAAATTATTGTTTTCTCTACGTTCCAATTTTATTCATGAAAAAAATTAAGATTAAACAAATCTGACGTTTTTATTCCACAGTTTTCTAATAATTTAAGTCTTTGTGAAAAGTAACTTTGTAAAAAGGCCAATATGCATTTGTGTTTCGATAAAATGGTGGAAACGTATAATTTTCTCAGTGATTACCCCCCCCCCCTATAAACTTGAGCTGTATACGCGTCTGGTTGACATGATTTGGTGAAATTGTTTCATATGACACATTATTATATATATCATTTGAATAGCGAAGAGCGATATAAACTAGATGTGTTGAACTGCGACACAACACAACGTCCTATACTGATTCATCCCAAGAATATAGTTCCTGGTCTTGTATCCGACAGAAATGATGTTGATAATGTGTTTCTAACATATTTTACGACACAAACTGTCGAAAAGATAATTTCCCTAAAATATGAGTTTTAATTCACTTTCATGAAATATATGAGCAGAAATTTGCTAAATTTGGTTTTTGGACAACTTAATGTAGTCATGAGATCAAATTTATCAGGTTAAATGTTGCAAATGTAACAGCTGTTAAATAGGTAATGAACGGTTTGAAATAGTGGCAGTAGAAACATGTATTTATGTCTATATCAATAGAAATTGACTAGGAGCATTGCCCTATGTTCATACTTCGCACTATTTTTGTCACGAATACAGAGTATTGCCCATGAACGAATCTGTCAACTTGTTTACATATCGAACAAAATCAATAAAAGGCGGCATTTCCTCGTTGTCTAAACCATTACATGGAAGCTACTTGACATTGTCATAACAATATCATGCCGTAATCAAAGCCTCCGTATATAACCACTAGATGATTGTACATGTCGAACAACTCGACATAGCAAAGACCAGGTGCTCGTGATAGGCAATGATGGATACTCGTGTTACTAGGACATAATACACGCAAACACAGGGAACATACGAGGGGTATACGTATGATGATTTACAAAACAACAGCGGTTTTGCAAACTTCCTATTAGTAAAGATCACACAATGAAGGGTTTATTATTTATGAAAAAACTTCTATATGTGAAGGGTACGAACCTTGAGAATGATTCCTGCATCCTGTTTGAAATTAATTATCTGTTGATCAATAAGGAGTAAGACTTATGCTCTTTCAAAAACCATCAATTGCTCAAGAACATTCCTTCAGGGATTTTCTAGATCTTGAATGTTGTTTTAGTATATTGCAAACGTCCCTATCTGTCGTAGCATCATGTTATACTTACAAGAACTCCATTCCTGTTGCAATAGTTTTCGATATATTCACGCATTAAATTTCTAGACTCATTTTGGCATTTTTCAAATACACACTGGGGAGAGCAGGGATTCATTCTAGAATGTTGATAATTTATGGATATTCTATACTTCGTTATGAAGTTCTTCAATGCGTTCAATTAGGAAGTTGTACAAATTTGACCAGCCAAAAAATGTGATTCCTGAAGAAGAGGAATTCAGATTGTTTTGCATTTTTGTCAGTATATCAATACGATTGCTTAATACTGATATGAAATTCTGTTTCTGGTGGAATTTGGATAGTTAAGTTTCATGTTTCAATCCACACAGTATTGCCAGAAGGATTTCAAGTCAGATCAGCACACTAAAACAAAAAAAACGATATTGATGAAATATCACCACGACAAAATGAACTCTCCGATTGAATTTTTGTTCATATGAGAGGACCGTTGGAAAGGTCTGGTTTCTGACATAACATTCAATATTACTTCCATATATCAGACACCATACTTTCTCTTTCGAAAAACATCTACTCTGAGAATTGAGTTAATATTCGTCGAATACTAACTTACCAACTCAATAAAATGATCCTCTCTGGTGGTTAGTTCAACGAAATTACAAAAAAGGTGGAGATAACTGACTTTAATTAAAATAATAGTTCCCGCTTCGAAGGAAAGTAACTGTAAGAGTTTGGAGAATATTCAAGAGGAGAGCTCTCATAGTTTTGAGTGGAGATTTATTGAACTCCTTGAAACAGTCATTTGCGATTGTAGAGTCAGAGAAGAACTCACAATGGCAAGAAGAGGAATGAATCAATGTTGATTTGGAAGATATAGATTGTTTTGTAGTGTTTAATGTCTGGAAGGTAGTAGATTATCGATCGAAGACGAAATAAATAATCAATTCAAATGTCATTTAAATGTTTTCTGGGAAAATGGATATTTCATGATGTTCAGATTTTCATTTTCTCCCTCTGAACAGAAAGAGATCAAAATTTTTGTTACATGTTTTTTTTTGAGAAAATTGGTATAGACACCTCGATTCGTAACTACAATATCATAAAAGAATGTGAAGACAGACTGTTCTGTCAGTTTCGTACCGTATTTTCTATGAACTGGGATACTATAGGCACATTCACTTTCCACAATACAAATAATGTTTTATCCTGGAATCCCCGGAATCTATTTGTATATGAATTACTACTGAGTGAAGTAATATGGATCATATGGCAGAGAACGTTTCAATACAAAAATATGTCTCAAAATAATGTTATGAAATCCAATCTGTATCTTTGTAGACAGTGATTTTAGCTTTCTCATATCCAAATCCACTCTAAAAGAAGTAGCAACAAATATTTAACAAAAAATATTTGTTGATATAGCGTTTAAGTCATTCACAAAAAAGGAGAAAGAGTCTAAACAGCTACTTCCCTGTCTATAGGGCGGGACCAGCACTGGATAACAAACTTGAATAAATCATACCATTTATAGGATATTCAAACACAGTGAGAGTTATATTCGATGTACCCAGTGAAAAAGTTCCATAATTGATATACAAATTGAGCAAGAAATGTGATTCAGCGCCCGTCGGGTTATGAAGGCAGGAAAGGAACTGTTTTAACAAGAGTCTTTTCTCATTTTTGTGAATAACTTTTTTGAATGAATCACACATGTCAACAGAGAATGTGGGCTGAATTCGATGTTACTTCTTTCATAGAATATTACCCTCATATATAAAATCTCCCATAAGAGC
Source organism: Zygogramma bicolorata (assembly GCA_032362365.1). Lineage (NCBI taxonomy): Eukaryota > Metazoa > Arthropoda > Insecta > Coleoptera > Chrysomelidae > Zygogramma > Zygogramma bicolorata. The sequence continues at coordinate 744,115 of JAVJAQ010002147.1, read as the reverse complement.
AATGCAATTATTGAAAACTTACAGCGGTCAGTAAACAACACAAATAAATGTCAGATAGACTTCGAAAATAGAAAAACATTTCGCGTTTAGGTGAGTACTCCATACAATCTATAGAGGAAAGTATAAATGAACAAAAAATAACATTTCCTTGAGAATTTCTTTATTCGTGAAATATTCCAATGAATAACATTCGTGCATAAAAATTACCAGATAATTTTGCATTCAAGCGTGATATCTTATACAAATTGCATTCGGCTATTTTCATATTTTGTAAAAGAGCCCTCGTCCTTCGGACTCGGGCACTTTCGCCAAAATATGAAAATAAACTTGCAATTTTTAGATATCATGCTTTCTTGCAAAATTATTGGTAATTTTTATGCACTCGTGCAATAATAACCGAAAATCTGTCTGGCGAAGAAGAAAGAGTGACTTTTCCAGAACTCTCTTCTCCCCACGAGAAAGACATATTGCCTGATCTGTACTCTGTTGCAAGCCCCTGTCAAAAATGTGTTGTTGTTGATACTGGTATCACTATTTGTCTATAATTCTACCAACTGTTGCTTTTGACACGAACCATTTCAAATTGAATCTCCCCAGCTCACCTTTTCCCTTCAGAGGAGTAACACTGGTTTCTATTCAGAGAAGTGGCGATCTCTTCATCACTATTCAAGAAGATTGTGTCTGAATCAAGAAAGAAAATATACGCTGGGAAACAGACAGAAGAGTCAGTTCCTTTTTCTCTTTTCATAATATTGGTCTGAAACACAGTATAACCTAACAAAACGTCGTGAACTATTTGTCAGACGTTTTGGGTTATAAGAGGGTTTATAAGCAAAATAATAATTACATTGACACCAGATCGGTAGAGTGGGTCGTGGAAAAATAATACAATTTATTGAAGTGAATAGATGGATTTACTCTGTACAGAAATTGTTCACTGGTCGTTCAGGTATCCGAATAAGGCCGCTGGAAATACCTATTATCATTGAAGGCACAGTAATACAGATGCAGAATACCCCCCTTGTGTATATACACCAGAGTTCACACTGAAAATGGGTAAGTTAAATGCAATATTTCTAACTCAATAAAATAATATATGAAGATGTTCTTCCAGGTATTGTATAGTGCAGGGTCAATGAATAAGCTTCTATGAGTCACAATACTAGCATGAATAAGCTCCTCAGTAAGCCAACAAGCCGTTTGATGTTGAGATAGCGAATAAGCGAGAAATGCAAGCAAAATGAGCAAGATATCGGTATAGCAATGAATAAATGGAAAGAGCTCGCCTGGTATGTCGTAGCTGACAGTGGTGGTACAGTCAGCCTTCGTTTTGGTTCTGCTGGAGTCTCCGTAATGGTCAAATTCAGATCAGGTATGGTCTTTGAGCAGTGGTAACCGTTCTGTCAGGTCTTTTGGTGGTAAGGAACTGCGAAATGATTAGCTTCTTGTAGCTGAACCAGTTGTCAACTGACAAGGCTCGTAGAGCACAACGAGAAGGCCTGTAATAGAACTTCGTTATACGAACATTCTGGGACAAAATCAAGTTCTGTTGATGCTCGACTAGAAGAATACTGGAGGAGTAGGACGTACCTTTAGATAGTGGGTGGCCTAATGTGGTTTTTACTGTTACGGCAAGATTGGGAGTATTGAATAATCCAGATCCTGGACAAGCAGGTGAGTAGCTCTTTCTTTTCTCAAGACTAAGAGTACTCTATTATTAAACTCCGAATGCTTATAATTATGGCAAATCCATCCACGATGCGAGCAATAATTCTAAAAATAAGCTACAGCCATGTGCCGTGACATTCAAAAAACTTATTTCCTCCTTTCAAAATTTATGTCAATTTTTCACTGTCATTTCCTATAAAGCAATATTCATCTGTCGAACTTGTTTTTGTTCAATCGGTGGCTTTCGATATTTTCGGTTATTTTGGTATTTCTGATCATGACGTCAAGGACAGGTTAGCTTGGGATAAAGGTTGCACCATAGACCTGACATGACGTCACACGTCAATGTCAACTCATGACGAAAGTGACACCGATTGATCGCATAACTCAGCCATGGCGTGAAATCATATTTTTGTGCCATTGAAGTTAATTATTTCCTTTTCAGAAACCACCAATTCGAGAAGTGATCATGGATCTATGGAACTGAGATTTCATTGCAGTGGTTGAATAGAAATAACTAAAATACGAACGATCTATTTTAACGTATGGAACTTGCTCTGATTTAATCTTTATAACTAGAATACTAGTTTGACTCAACTATATTGTTCAGGGAATGAATGTTTTCTTACAATAAATACCGTAAAGTTATACCGCTTCTTATACTTATTCACTAATATTTCTCTATGAAAAGGTAACCTGTTACAATTCCCCCCTTTCCTGATAAGTTTTTTTTTTCAAAAAAAAAAACTGACTACCTTCCTGAGCTATTCACCTGAACTACTATACATCATCTGATTCATCTGGTGGATGAGCCTTAAGGTCCTTGGCGTGCCAAACACCTCGGTCCTTGCCCTTTTCATCTACCAGTTGATATGACCAAGGAGATAGTATCTTAGATACCGTATAAGGTCCATCAAATTTACATGCCAATTTTGCTGTTATTCCTCTTGTAGCGTCAGACAGTTGGAAATTGCGTTTCCACACTTTCTGATGTAAGATGAACCGCTCATCACGACGTCTTAAATTGTACGTCACTCTGCCCCGTGCATAAGCCCTCTTGAGCCTGGAGGAAATTTCTTTGAACACTTCCTTGAGAGCCTCATGGCGAATTTCTGATTGATAACTAGTGGAATCCAGATTCTCTGACATGGGATGGTCAGAATCGCCCGATAGTTTGATTTCGCGTCCGAAAACTACAAAGTTTGGGGTCATTTGAGTTGTTTCGTGGCGGGATGATCTCATAGCACACGCGACTTGGGGTAAATATTTATCCCACAACCTATGATTGTCCGCTACATAAGCCGTAAGCATGGTTTTGAAAACACGATGAGTTCTTTCTACAGGATTAGCTTGGGCGTGATAATTTGCAATATGTCGCGAGGTTATGTTATATTTTGACAACATTTCTTTGAAGACACGACATGTGAATTGAACACCATTGTCCATCAAAACTGACCTCGGTGTACCAAAAACCAGAATTATGCTCTCTTCGAAAATTCGCGCCATAGCTGATCCCGTAGCAGATCTTAAAGGGAATAACATTACGAATTTACTGAATATATCTAACACGGAGAAAATATACGAATATCCAGCCGAGGATCGCGGAAGCGGACCAACTAGATCAATACTCACTATCTGCCAAGGACGGGTGGTGGTAGGAGCACGGCTCAACATAAGACCAGCGGGAGGTTTTTGTTCCGGTTTCGTTCTCAGACATACTAAACACCGCCTGATATAATGCGCGACGTCTTGTTGAAGCTTAGGCCAATAATATTTCGCGCGTATACGTGAGGTCGTCTTGAATACTCCTGAGTGGCCACAAAGTGGAGGATCGTGATTCTGCCTTATGATGTCCCGTCTTCTGTGTTTAGGAACAACGATCAACCAGCCTTCGGATTCGTCTGATAGATCCGGGTAGCGAAGATGCTTGTGCTTATAGAGAATATCTCCTTGCACTCTGAAGGAAGGATACTTCTCAGGATATTTCCTTACCTTCCGGCACATTCCATCATACCATGTGTCCTTGCAGAGATTTCCGTACGGATCTTCTGTACTGACAACAGCTACGACTTCAGATATAGGCACCGCTCGTGAAAGAGCGTCTGGGACAACATGATCCTTACCTTTACGATGCACTATATCGAAGTCATACTGCTGTAATCTAACAGCCCATCTTGCGATCCGTCCAACCGGATCCTTAATATTGTTGATCCATTGAAGACTCCAATGATCGGACACCACGGTAAATCGAGTTCCTTCTATATAAGGACGCAGTTTCTTTTCAGTGGTACTATAGCGCTTCTCAGCACGAGTGAGAGACCGGCTAAGGTAGCATATCACTTTCTCCCCTTCACTTGTGACTTGGGACAATACCGCCCCCAACCCGTAGTCTGACGCATCGGTCTGGACGACAAAAGGTAGGTCAAAGTTAGGGCATGACAGTACTGGTGCTGATATTAATTTTTCTTTGAGCATCCGAAATGCATCATCGCATTCATCTGTCCAAATGAATTTATGGTTCTTCCTGAGAAGTTTGCACAATGGGGCTGTTAAGGTGGAGAAATTCGGTACGAACCTCCGGTACCAAGAGGCTAACCCAATCAGTCTCCGAACTTCTGTAGAATTTTTAGGTGGTGGAATTTGTACAATTGCTTCGACCTTGGCGGGATCGACCATGAGTCCTGCTGCACCAACTACGTACCCTAGATATTTTAACTCAGGTTTACATACATAACACTTCTCGCGATTAAGGGTTAATCCTGCCTTAATGAGACGAGTGAAGACTTCAGCAAGAACTTCAAGATGTTTTTCGAAAGTTTCGGTACATATGATCACATCGTCCAGATACACAAAACAATATTTTTCCAAATCTACCCCCAAAACCCTGTCAATGAATCTCTGCCAAGTGGCAGGAGAGTTATGGAGGCCCATTGGCATACGACAGAATTGAAACAGTCCTCTGTTCGGGACGACAAACGCAGTATACTGTTTTGAAGATTCCGCCAACGGAATCTGCCAGTACGCAGATTTAATATCTAATGTTGTCAGATAGTGGGCGTCCCTCAATTTGTCCAGCGTGGAACTGACAAAAGGAAGGGGGTACGCATCTCGTACAGTCACTTTGTTCAACTGTCTAAAGTCCACTACGAATCGGTATCGGCCATCTTTCTTCTTGATAAGAAGGATTGGCGATGCCCAAGGTGAGTTCGAAGGCTCCACCACTCCATCTCTAAGCATTTGGTCCAACTCCTCATTTACTTGTCGTTGTAAGGCCGGGCTGATTGGATAATACCGGAGTTTGATTGGGGTAGTGGTTGTAACATTTATAGTATGCTCTACCATTTTTGTCACCCCCAATTTATTTCCCATCTGTTGGAAAGTGTCATCCAACAGCTTATTCAACCGAGTGCTCTGATCTTCAGAGAGCGAATCAAAATCAGATATTGCTGAAATATCTCTAAGCCCCTCTACTTCACTTCTAAAAGTCCATGTTCCAGAGAATAAGTCTGGCACTACACCAAGAGTAGCCCAAAAATCTATTCCTAAGATGAGATGATGACGGATGGATGGCAAAACCAATACTTCAAGTACCTTGGTCTTATCTTCCAAAGTCAGAGGCAGGAACATCGCGCCCAATATTTCACATTTTTGTCCATTGGCAACTGTGCAGGTCTGATCTGAAGAGGAATCACTAGTAGCCTTTAAGGACTTACCAAGTCCTTTCAAAAGCTTCCAGCCTGGCCCACCCAATATCGTACGAGTAGACCCTGAATCTAAAAGCGCCAAAATCTCAATTCCATAAATTTCCACCCGAAGATAGGGTCTTTTATCTTCCTTGGCGTGAGCTAACACGTAATCTAAGAGAACTTGTGAATCATGATTAGCCGGCTTGGAATAAGAATTGGGTTCTGCCAGGCGGCTTACTGGCGACCCCTTGCGTTTTTTGTACATTTAGGACAATTACTATAAACCACCTTATCGGTGCCACACTTGAAACAAAATTTCCTCTTCGTTTCGCGACATGCTCGGAATTTATGATCGGTGGCTCCACAGTTCCAGCATGAAGCCTGTTCATTAGGCGATTGAGGACTCTGTTCAACAACTGGTGCCTCATTGGTGGTTAGGTCCTGAGACTTGTCGACTGCAACGGCAGCTGCTTGCAAATGACCCTGACTAGGTTTATGGTAGGCTAATTCTGGTTCCAGCATCACTCTATAATTAGTTGGAGGTGGTTGGAACTTCGCAACCCTTGCTTGAGTTTCTTCCACAGTTCGACTCAACTGTAGCAGCTCAGAAACTGTTTTTATTGAATGGAGAGCTAATTGGGTCTGAATGTATGGTAGCATATTTCGACGAATGATCTTCAGCCTAACATCCTCTGGTGTGGGTTTATCCAGTTTCCGAAAGAGATTCTCCATGGCCGTCACATAGAAGATGACCTTTTCTTGTATACCTTGGGTGCGTTGACGAATTTCATCCCACAAGTTGAACTCATAATCATAAGGTTGAAATGATTCTTTCAACTGAGAACAGAGCGCATCCCATGAACTGAAACTACGGGTTCTATACCAATATAGCGCCTCATGTGTGAATATTTCTGGAGCTGATCGCAGTAATGTCTCCTTGGACACTCCCCTTGAAAGTCGGAGCTCTTCGATCCTCTCCAAAAACTCGTTTACACTGCTTTTTCCGTTAAATTTCACATTCCAACGACCTATGTCCACCCGCTGATTATTATACTCGGGGAAGTAACAGGTAGGTATGGGACCCTGAATAGGGGATAGCCCACAGTGATTCATCCGATTGGCTAGCCAAGCGTCATTCATCTCAAGTGGAAGAGAGCTTCTATCCGACCAACTATTCAAATGAGCCCTCCTCGAAGCTGCTTCGAAATCATCTGCTGATGGTTCGGCAAATGTGACGAAACGAGGTCGTAATGTAGACGTTAGATTATCCCATATGTACATGGGTGGGGGAAGTGAGTTTCCCTCGGTAGGATTTCTAATGTCTACTACAGTTGTAGGAACCTCTAAATTCTGCCTGTCATCATTGACGGGCTCATCTAGCAATGAAGCACCTATCCGATTGGATGTTTCCCTCCTACTCGTAGATTGGTTTATTGAAAGTCCATCTTTCGCTAAATTGACATCACCTATCAATTGCGAACACCGTTGCATCAACTCAGTTTTTGTTTCATTCTGTGATTCGCTGCAAGCTATACGGCCTATTCTAAGTGAAATATGTACAAGTCGTGAATAAATTCGTTTATATTCGTTATCCCTATTATTTACATCAAAGTTCTGAACAGCTTCAGAAAGTTCAGAGATTTTTACTTTACAAACGTTCAATTGTATATTCGGATCTAAATGACTCATCATTGGGAGTGCAGTTGCCCCCTCCTTCTCTACGCGCAGAGCATCTCTCAGAAGAACTCGTTTTTCTTGAACAGTATTTCCAATTGGATACCCCCTTATCTCAAGTTCATAGGTAAGTTCATCACCAAGTAATCTATTTACATCCATGTTGGGTTAAACGGTAGAAATATTTACAATATAATGAAATTGATGGAAATAACAACTGGAATGAAAAACCCGCCCTTTTCGAAAAAAAAGAACTGCTAACCCAGCAGTCGAATCACCCTGCACGAGAAAAATATACCGTTTCCAAAAAATAAACTGCTACACCAGCAATCGACTCACCCTGTATGAGTCAAAAAAAAGTTCACGAGATTTGGTTCAATGATTATTGAATAACCCTGTATAATTATGACTGGAACAGCAGCAACCAATATACAATCCTTTGGAATCACCCTCTATCAAATGTTATTTGTAAGAAAGAAAAAATTTACACCTGTATTTTAGATCACCCTGTAGAAATCACCCCAATTGCTCTGAATAAAGCATTCAATCTAAACTCTATCTGTAAGAGTTCAATCAATTTAACTATAGAATTTATTTTATGAAAAATCTACAAAACTAATCAACTATTACTTTTTTGACATCTCCATCTGAATTTTATTATTTTAAGAGTCCCGACAATAATGAACGATCAACACCACAATCAATTATTCGACTTTTGTTATTGTTTTCAAAATATAAGTTTCGTTTCAATGAATTCAAGTAACTCTATTCAACCAATTACCACGAATTTCAATGAAATGAACTCTAAAAATAACCGACACCACCTCTCATATCGCTGACCCAACCAAATTTGAATTTGTGAATTGCACTTCAGCGAGAAACACCACCAAACGAGAAACAGAACCAAAAAGGGCAACTCGGAACTGGGTATTGACTTAACTGCGAAACCAATATAGGTAAGTAGCTAAATGTAAATCTGGCAACAATGATCCAATTTCTTGCACACAGAAACAAATCCATCCATCGGAAAATAAACAACTGGGCGCCAATTTATAACCTAACAAAACGTCGTGAACTATTTGTCAGACGTTTTGGGTTATAAGAGGGTTTATAAGCAAAATAATAATTACATTGACACCAGATCGGTAGAGTGGGTCGTGGAAAAATAATACAATTTATTGAAGTGAATAGATGGATTTACTCTGTACAGAAATTGTTCACTGGTCGTTCAGGTATCCGAATAAGGCCGCTGGAAATACCTATTATCATTGAAGGCACAGTAATACAGATGCAGAATACCCCCCTTGTGTATATACACCAGAGTTCACACTGAAAATGGGTAAGTTAAATGCAATATTTCTAACTCAATAAAATAATATATCAAGATGTTCTTCCAGGTATTGTATAGTGCAGGGTCAATGAATAAGCTTCTATGATTCACAATACTAGCATGAATAAGCTCCTCAGTAGGCCAACAAGCCGTTTGATGTTGAGATAGCGAATAAGCGAGAAATGCAAGCAAAATGAGCAAGATATCGGTATAGCAATGAATAAATGGAAAGAGCTCGCCTGGTATGTCGTAGCTGACAGTGGTGGTACAGTCAGCCTTCGTTTTGGTTCTGCTGGAGTCTCCGTAGTGGTCAAATTCAGATCAGGTATGGTCTTTGAGCAGTGGTAACCGTTCTGTCAGGTCTTTTGGTGGTAAGGAACTCGTCGTTATACGAACATTCTGGGACAAAATCAAGTTCTGTTGATGCTCGACTAGAAGAATACTGGAGGAGTAGGACGTACCTTTAGATAGTGGGTGGCCTAATGTGGTTTTTACTGTTACGGCAAGATTGGGAGTATTGAATAATCCAGATCCTGGACAAGCAGGTGAGTAGCTCTTTCTTTTCTCAAGACTAAGAGTACTCTATTATTAAACTCCGAATGCTTATAATTATGGCAAATCCATCCACGATGCGAGCAATAATTCTAAAAATAAGCTACAGCCATGTGCCGTGACATTCAAAAAACTTATTTCCTCCTTTCAAAATTTATGTCAATTTTTCACTGTCATTTCCTATAAAGCAATATTCATCTGTCGAACTTGTTTTTGTACAATCGGTGGCTTTCGATATTTTCGGTTATTTTGGTATTTCTGATCATGACGTCAAGGACAGGTTAGCTTGGGATAAAGGTTGCACCATAGACCTGACATGACGTCACACGTCAATGTCAACTCATGACGAAAGTGACACCGATTGATCGCATAACTCAGCCATGGCGTGAAATCATATTTTTGTGCCATTGAAGTTAATTATTTCCTTTTCAGAAACCACCAATTCGAGAAGTAATCATGGATCTATGGAACTGAGATTTCATTGCAGTGGTTGAATAGAAATAACTAAAATACGAACGATCTATTTTAACGTATGGAACTTGCTCTGATTTAATCTTTATAACTAGAATACTAGTTTGACTCAACTATATTGTTCAGGGAATGAATGTTTTCTTACAATAAATACCGTAAAGTTATACCACTTCTTATACTTATTCACTAATATTTCTCTATGAAAAGGTAACCTGTTACAACAGATCAGAAGAATCTGAATATTCTTCAGCGGAGAGGAACTCCATGGAATGAACTTCAAAATAAACAATTCAATTTGAAATCGAACGAACTGATCGAAAATCTTTCCATATTCCTTTCATTTCCTATTCAAAGTCAGCGTGAATCGAAAGTTTCCCACCTAATCAAATTACCTACCGTAGTCTGTTCATGGCTCGATGGAGTTGAATGAACCATGTCCGAACTGCAGTATCTCGCAATATAACGTTCAGCGCTTTGCGGAATTCACAAACTGAAACGAGATATACTGCCATCAAATTAGTGTAATTAATCGAAACTGAATTTGATTAACTGACTGGCAACTAGACTATCTACCTCCAATAGGATAAACTCATCAACTTGTTGGTTTCTACACGACCCCAACACCTGGGTTGGGTAATCGAATTACTATACCTGGAGTCGAATACAATATATCTCCACGTGAAAACTATTATGAATTGTTGCAAGGTCCGTGAATTCCTCTATTGTTCACAGATAACGATTTTTTGCAATTGAATAAACGATTAAAGAGACACGAATACGTTTAGGTACATTCAAAACGTCTCGAATCATAATCCATAACATAAAATGGCAGCACTGCAATTTCTCGTCTATAGTTTGATAACATTTCCTATAAAGAAAGATCGGTACTATGAGAAAAGAGTGATTAGGTGTGTGGCTGAAGTGAATCCAGATTAGATAATTAAAAAATGGAAATTTGGGGAAACACTTCGTGAATCTTCAACTTTTAGGAAAATTGAGATCATTGAATAGTTATTAGTGATCCCATATGATTCACTCGCTGGTTGCAGTGGAGAGTCGTACAGACCCACTCACTTCTAACCTATAACCTTATAAACGATGAGTTTTGGAACCTTTGGTGTAAAGTTGAAACTTTTCCTAGTGATCAGAAATATCAGTTTGGTGTTAGAGTAATTGATCTCTAGGAAAAGTTTCTATAACCTTATCTTACACTAAAGGACTTGAACAGATATAAGATAAGGTGAGTATAAAAGTTACATTTGAAACTTCTTATAAATCACAATAGCTTCCCGATAATCCAAAAGATGAATTAGGAAACAAAGAAAACACGAACAAGAATTTACGAAATCAGTTGTCAAGGTTGCAAGCAATAAATACATTGGTCAGAGTCGTCGAGCTATGAAAACCCGTTTCAAAGAGAATTATGCTCTAATGAGATACGGAAGTTTAGAAGGGTCCAGTGTTGCCCAACATGCTCTAAATAATGATTACAAAATTGGTGAAAGCAATCTGAAACTGATTCAGAATGTTCATAACATATGGCTGTTCGATGCATTCGAAAATAAAGAGATAGCAGAATTTAAAAAAGCATGAATTGTGACAAAGGGCATATTCCTATTAAGTTCATTGTTGGGAAATCAATCAGAATAATTAGTGGTAATGGACGAAGGTTACATAGGACTTTGCTGGTAGTTGTTGCACTCACCCAAGGTCATTAGCCCGTTGCCCGTACGATGGTTAACCTTTTGTAAGAGTGACAGAGGAAAATATAACATTGAAATCGGAAAAAGATATGTCACGACACAGAAAAGTTCCAGTTGTTCAAATAATAATCTCAAACTAACACTGATCCTGCCAAATGAATCCTAGCAGTTGTAACCAGCAGGGTATTACAGACACCAGCTATAAAAAATCCAGACAACATACAATTGAAACTTTGTTTGGGAATTTTCAAATTTTTCTGAACATCAGGAAAATGTTCAAGCTTTCTATTCTCTCATTTTTCTCTCGATGACCTGTTTTTACCAGTTCGATTTTTGAATTTTGTATTGAATTTTGTAACGGTCCCCTTCCTTGTCAATATTTATTGTCTGGCGCCCTTTGCTCACAGACATTCTAGAAAACACGACCCCGCCTCCGACTATATGAGTAGCCAGGCTGTGACGACATTAATTTTTTGAATGCCCGAGTGAATTATTTAACCAACTGATATTTTTTTTTTGATATTCACCTGATTTTAGTTCACTATGATAGTAGAACCCAAAAAAAACGTCACAATTTTTTTTATATCTCGTTTCATCCGATTATTGTTTTCATTTTCCTCAATTTGGTTTGAACGTCATATTTTTTCAGAATGTTTATTCTTGTTCAGTTCGGAGAAGTTGAACAGCTGAAACAATAGCGAACCACAATCACTCGACGAGAATATTATCAACCAGATTCATGACAGACCATAATTCAGATGAACAGTATCCACGAACATTTTTTGTGTTCTTTTTCAACTGAATCTAATGTCACCTTTTTTATCAGTCTGTTAGCCCCATATCGAATCTTGGTAAGATATATAACCTGATGAGCCCTTCGAAATTAAGATTGGGGCTCTGGACCTTGGGAAGTTCCTCGTTTTTTCCTGGGTATAGGCTTCAAAAACCCCATTTAGAAAGCACGAGACTGCTTATAGGATTAGTAATAATTCGCCTCCAGTGTTTCATCAAAGATACGCCGATTGTAAATGGAATGGCCTCAAGTGACTTTGTGTAGACTATACATAACTCTTTTGCTGTAAAGAGAAAATAAATTTTTTGATGTCATGATATAAAGAATTACTCTGTTTTTATACAAGTCATTTTCAAAACTATCACCATTCTCTGACCATTAATTGTGTCTAGCAGGCCTCCTGCATGGAAGCATTTCTAGAATAATGAATAAATATTGGGGAAGTAAACTATGACCTACTTATGACAAACTATAAACTTGAGACTCACAAAACTGAAGGAGGAGTGCAGAAAACATGTCAATATTGTGTAAACATGAAATAAATTATCTGTTGAATTCATAAACAAATTGAATACCCATGTGTAGATTTACTACTTACAGTTCAATTTGTTGTCTAGATACCAAGCCAGGTAGGTAAGATCCCTTGATTCATTACATCAATCGATCCGATAGAACTGTGTTTGCAAATGCGATTCCAAAAATATCTGTAAGACGCACCTTATATCACTATCCTAACTGATCTTTAAACTGGTGTGAGAGACAAAGTGATGAAAAAAAAATTGAATTTCAATTTGACAATTCATTCAGACAATATGGAATATCAACAAATCAGAACGGTTCTCAAAATAAAGCTATTGAAGACACCAAAATTGGTTGTTGATATATACACGATGTATCTTAACAGAAAACAATTCCTCAAAATCAAATTGCTTAAATTTCTTGCCCATTTTGATTGGTGTATTACATCTCGAAACAGAACCTTCCATTAATATTGTCCTACGTATCTCAGCGATGCTTTCATTTGTGATAACAAGACAATCCGCAGACAAACACAACTTAGTCGCCAGGCGAAATGTCCATTTGTAAGCCGATTAGAGAAGTGAGTGGAGCAAACAAGCGAACAAGTTGAAACAAGAGACTGCCGATGACTACACCAACTTCGGTTTCATGGCCTGCATCGTTGTGGTTATTGTGTACATCGGTGAAGTGGTTGAATCCGAATAAACATGCGGAGTTTACAAACTGCTACGAGCGAATAGAGATAATGATAATTCACGATTGGATAATCGGTACCAGACGTGACGATATATTGTAGGATAATATTTCACATGCACCATTCAATCCTCGACTTGAGCGAGCAGTAAATTCCACAAAAATATTCCGCGACAAAAGTCACTGCCAACCGAAGAATAGGTTCCTACATCTGTAAATAAATTTCCCACTACTCTTTCAGTTGAGATTATTTCATGTCTACTGAAAATTTTTATTCAGCCAATCATTCAACATAGTTCAACTGAGGGTGGTTTCTACTTTTTCTGGAGAATGGAGAGAAGAAAGCATTCCGAATGAAAACTGTTCTATGGAAATTCCTGGAATATTGATATTTTTCGAGTAACTGTGATTGAAAGCTCAGATTTTGCGTTAGAAATGCATCTACTTGCACGGCTTCGAGAAAATAACTCTAAAGTTCCGCTCTTTGCCAATAAAATTATATAATTGAAGCCCTAAAACCGCTAATTATCATATAGTCCATTGAAAAGTTACATTTGGGGTTGCGTTTTTTAGAGGACGCAATTTTATTTTTTTGAAGTGAAGGGGGGTCAGTGTAACGCTAAAACCAAGTTTTTGGGGTCGCCACCCTCGTCCCACGGCCGCCATCTTGAAAATAGGGGTTGAAATGGTTTTTACGATATATCTGGTGAAAAAATTTTTGTTTTTTTTTCTTGCAAATTGAATTCTCTACAACTTTGGTTCAGTAACTTTTCGTCGTAGAACTATAAATAAAAAGGTTATAAGCGACAATGTTAAGAAATTCGAGAAAAACATATCGTAATAACAATAACACGTAATATGTACAGTAACTTCCGAAACAGTCCCTAAAAATTCTTCATTACCCTCATCATTTTTTGCTACAGCTCGCTCTAGTAAAGTTTTTACACCTTTTGCCTTCATAGTTCTTATTTTATTTTCACCTAAAGGTTTTTTTCAAATAAAACAATCACTCATGATGGAATAATAGAAAAAGCACACTTGAACAGTCAAAATGCTAATAAAAAAAATAGTTTTCACTGAAGTTAAAATCGTGTCTAAAATCATTCGAAATCGTCCTCACAATTAAAAACAGAATAAAATACATCCGCACGTACAGAAATATGTAGCACAACTGAAAGATATAGGTTGAACGACAACTTCAACACAATATTATCAGCTATTCTTACAATGACAGAGGTTAGAGATAATAATGATAATGGCAGGCAGATGTTCTTTTGTTCCCTATTGGTCCCTTGGGTATTTTCTACCTGAACAGTATTCTCGGTAACGCCATCAGATTTAAAATTATTTCAAATATCAATAATTGTAAAATTCTGTAATGGAGTGAAAAAGAGTCAATAATTAATTATTATCTAAATATTGCCAAATTGATAATTAAAAAAATTACAGTAACAAAATAAAAAAAATAACTGATGACACATTATTAGTTTACACGTATAATATATGTATAGTTAAGAGAACTTAAAAATAGTACTCACTTCAGAGCGCTGTAAAACCTCAGCTATTGACTCAATAAAAAAATGTTGCCTATAAAAGTTGTTCCTCAAAAAACGATCTACAAAAATGGTCCGATATCAATTTTTCGTAAAATGATAAAAAAAAGTTATATCGAAAAATATAATTTTTTTCTCAAATCTCTTTTCGCTTATAACTTTTTTATTTATAGTTCTACGGCAAAAAGTAACTGAATCAAAGTTGTAGAGAATTTGATTTGCAACAAAAAAATATTTTTTTTTATCAGATAAATAGTTTAAGAGATATATCGTAATAACCATTTCAACCCCTATATTCAAGATGGCGGCCATGGGACAAGGGTGGCGACCCCACAAACTTGGTTTTAGCTCTACACTGACCCCCTATACTTCGAAAAAATAAAATTGCGTCCTCTAAAAAACGCAAGGTGAGGCCTAAAAAATGTAACATTTCACTTGAAAACGTTGAAGTCAAAAACTTTTACCCCCGAAATGGAAGCAACTGAATAATTGATAAAAGTTATTGGTATTTCATGTATAAAACATGATCTACATTGATATAATCGGGGGTTATAACCCGAGTGCACCAAGGTAAAATGTGTGCTGCACTTCCATGATTTTCGAAATTTTACTTAGAAAATGACTTGAGTGTGTGATAATTTGATAAAATTCCGATACCGCAGGTCGGGGGATTTTATCTTAAATTATTATACACTCAAGGCGTTTGTTAAGTAAAATTTCGAAAATCATGGAAATGCACGCATTTTGGTTGATTGCGCTTGGTGAAGGAGGGATATATGTTGAGATTATTTCCAAAAAACAAGTAAACAGAAGACATCAAAATCGAACACAGGAACAATATAGTACCCGAGATATTACCTGAAAAGTGAGTCATAATACGCCCTGTATATTTTGATCAGTTTAATCGGTTAAAAGGTCTAGTGCATTTAATCGCTGTAAAAGCAGCCTAGCGTTCAACTTCTTCATCATTTATTCGCATTGAGGGAAATAATCAGAGTGATTGAAAGCAAATATTTTATGTTTCAAGTCCACTCATACCACGTTTTAAAAAAATTGCTCTAAAATTGTTCGTTTCCGCTAACCAGCCCGGTATATTTTGATCAGTTTAATCGGTTAAAAGGTCTAGTGCATTCAATCGCTGTAAAAGCAGCCTAGCGTTCAACTTCTTCATCGTTTATTCCCATTGAGGGAAATAATCAGAGTAATTGAAAGCAAATATTTTATGTTTCAAGTCCACTCATACCACGTTCTAAAAAAATTGCTCTAAAATTGTTCGTTTTCGTTAACCAGCTGACGAATGTCAACCCTCAGAATTCGAAACTTGTGCGAGCAATGGATCAACGAGGCCTTACCTTTTAACGTGCGATTACCCAGCACCCAATAGTAAGAATAGTTTGTGTTTGGCTTGACTATTCAAAATCAACAATGTTATAGCAAGTATCTTCAATAAGTATTACTTCGAATATATCATGCCTGTGAATTTGAACCATCGCAATTCTTGCATTTGGAGCACTCACCATGGCAACGATCCGATTTCACTAAAAATGTTTCCACCTAGCCACGATATGAATCTAAACTTAGTCACAAAATGCGTAAGTGGACATTCCTCTGACTGGAAACGCCATCGCAGTCAACTTCTTTGTCGAAATTTTATAAAGAAATATATCTGAAAACGAGTGAATTCAGCGAGAGATTGAAAATTTGTTACAAGACACTGAATGTTTCGAATACTGTGATGAAAAATTAATTGATTATTGTCAATGCATATAAGCTGTAAGTCAGAATTTGACAAACCGTGTCGAACCAGTTAGATTAGCAGTGGGTCGTTTTCTTTTTCATTTCTGTTTTTCACGAAACATTCTCATTCAACTCAACTGAAATATCGATGATCCTGATCTCGATCCTGATTCAGATCATACGTGCCTAATTTTAATTTTTCAATCAATTTCAGTTCCAGAGAGTTATGGCATGCCATTTTCTCACCAAATCTCCTAGGAGCTTCAATTCATACCGATTATAAGTAAAATTTCACAGATTTCGATCAGAATGCGTATTTCGTTTCCTGTTACTACGGCAACTCAGGTATCTATTGGCATTGTCTTTTCTTTCCATAGGTGTGAACTACAGCGAATTATAGTGAAACATAACATGTCACTCACCCACAGAAGTAAACAAAATAAAACGTTCAAATTCAGCAGAAGAGCAATTTAGCAGACTAATGAAAATACAATATTGAGCCACATCTTCATTACGAGCCACTTCACACTTCACTATCACCAATATCGTTGAACATTGTTTTTTCTGCTGCGCATAAGGACTTTTCGAGGCCTTGTTCTTCTATTGCATTACTGATCTTTGAAAGCGTTCAGATATATACTCTCGTGATACTAGCTTTAACTCAATATTTGCAAATAATTTGTTATTTTTCGAATCGGATGAATCTGAAGTAAATAGAAATTTGGGGTTATATTTACTGTAGGTTGAATCTGGATCACTACTTTTTTCCATCTCCCTCTATCCAGAGTATATATTTCCTGGCCTCATTGTAGTAAACGAAGTCGCTCTTTGTGACGTTTGATACGTCGTTAATGAAATAACTGAGTAAAAGTTTTGTCGCTCATTCACAGAACACCTTGTATTATGCGAGATGGTACAAATCAGTAAAGAAGGTAAGATAATTTCAAGTTGAGAATATATTGGAAAAATGATAGTTAAACGTCAAATATTATAATAGTGATATAGCAATAGGATATATTCATAAGTCCCCAAAATTTGTATGCACGCCTTCATAGCGCAAATTGATGGTTATCAGTCATTGTTCGTGATAGTTACAATGGGGAATCCGGCGTCAAGACTTTGAGTTTTTTATTTGTTTTTTCCATTCTTTGTTTTGTAGGTTCTCCTAATTTTGGGAATTTCAGGAGCATGCCATACCTACTTCTCAGGTTTGGTTCTTTATTAAAATTCATTTGTCAGTTTTATAAATATATCTTTAAATGACTTGTTATTTTTGTCGTACATATTTATTGAAAGTAGTGCATTGTTACCAACGGCCGTAGGGTGTGAAATATTCTTACCATTTTTTCGGTTTGGTATGATTTTCAAAATATTAGTGATCCCGAAAAAATTCCGGAAATAATTCAAGCACAGGTGTTATGACAAATTGAAATTGGTTTCATTCCTCACAATAGACCAATTGTCATGATCGAGTCCCAGAGAGACCCTTGAAACGTGTACACCCACCATACACTTGATAATTTGCTATGTGATGAAATTGTTGTCCCACAGCCCTTGAAATAATATAGCCGTGCTTACTAGTTATTCAGTCTAATAGAGTAAGATCCCAGAGCATTCAGACATAACTTATTTTCACACGGATGAAACCTGAAGTTTTCAGTAGCGTCTCGTGTGCCTTGAATACCTACGCGCTTTGTGGAACTTGCCGAGTGACACCTGGGCAGGTACCAGGTGAGAAAGGTAACTAAAAATAAGAATTATTTTACTTAAATTCACATGGCTGATTTTTATATATGTCATGTAGAATATTATTTTAAAGTAATATCATAAGTGTCAGACACTTTTGATGGACCAGAGCTTTTATCAGACGCTTTTAAGCTACCCAAAAAATAAATGAACTTTACTTATTTTCACATGTCTGATTTTTCAATATGTTATTGAAGTATTTATTTAAAAGTTATATTCAATCAGTAAGACACTTTAGAGTGACCAAACATCCCCTAAGACAAAAATTATTCAGCCAGAAGTATGAGGGCGAGAGTACTATGCATGCGCTTCAGAGTGAATGAGACGTCCATAATAACTCGGTTTCCCTTCTCAAACTCACCATCTGTTTCAATCTACTGTGTATGAGCTGTTTGTGTGTAATATAACTTATAGTATACAGTATAGTCAGTGTTGTTTTTTAAGGCACAATTGTGCCAAAAGGGGCACTATGGTAAGCACTTTGAGAAATTGGTCGAAAACGGGCACAATTTTAAGATTCCGTATTTTCGTGGTTCCGTGGTCATTTTCACTTTCACTAAATTCTCACTTTTCATTTCATTTTCCTCAACAATCCTGTTTCCTGTTAGTATGAAATTAAAAAATTATGATTTCTATGCAATATATACATGATTTCTCAACGTTCAGATTGGTAAACATTAAAAAATGGAGCTTCATGTAGTATTTGATATGCAATTTATGGAATTCCGCAGGTTTCTGGGGCCAAAATTGCCTCCTTTGGGGCTTTGGACAAACCGTCTACTTTTTGCGAGGACAAACGCTAACTCGAATGTGACTCAAGTGGCAATTTTTCATATTTATAATATATTATTGAATATATTTATATTTTTACGATGCAGAAAAACTCAAAGTCGTCTCCACAATTTAACATTTTAAAGGTGTTCAGTACGGTGATTCAGTACATGTTTCGAACCTACATAGGTTCATCATCAGCTGAATTTACATTGAATTCTACAATAAAGGAAGAGTAATATAATATTAGTTGATAAATGAAGTATAAAATTTACTTACATGGAGATGAAAAAAATATCAAATTCACATGGTGAAGTTCAAAAGGACATAAAAAATTTGGTAGTGACAATTATGATTAATTTGATATTAGGGGAATTTGGGACATCCCTAACACCATAAATACATTAAAGATTGGGGGGCTTGGAGCCCTTATGCCCAATATGCAATATTAGAAAAATAACCTAACACAACCAAATTTTTTATGTCCTTTTGAACTTCACCATGTGAATTTGCTATTTTTTTCATCTCCATGTAAGTAAATTTTATACTTCATTTATCAACTAATATTATATTACTCTTCCTTTATTGTAGAATTCAATGTAAATTCAGCTGATGATGAACCTATGTAGGTTCGAAACATGTACTGAATCACCGTACTGAACACCTTTCAAATGTTAAATTGTGGAGACGACTTTGAGTTTTTCTGCATCGTAAAAATATAAATATATTCAATAATATATTATAAATATGAAAAATTGCCACTTGAGTCACATTCGAGTTAGCGTTTGTCTTCGCAAAAAGTAGACGGTTTGTCCAAAGCCCCAAAGGAGGCAATTTTGGCCCCAGAAACCTGCGGAATTCCATAAATTGCATATCAAATACTACATGAAGCTCCATTTTTTAATGTTTACCAATCTGAACGTTGAGAAATCATGTATATATTGCATAGAAATCATAATTTTTAAATTTCATACTAACAGGAAACAGGATTGTTGAGGAAAATGAAATGAAAAGTGAGAATTTAGACAAGTGAAAATGACCACGGAACCACGAAAATACGGAATCTTAAAATTGTGCCCGTTTTCGACCAATTTCTCAAAGTGCTTACCATAGTGCCCCTTTGGGCACAATTGTGCCTCAAAAAACAACACTGACTATACTGTATACTATAAGTTATATTACACACAAACAGCACATACACAGTAGATTGAAACAGATGGTGAGTTTGAGAAGGGAAACCGTGTTATTATGGACGTCTCATTCACTCTGAAGCGCATGCATAGTACTCTCGCCCTCATACTTCTGGCTGAATAATTTTTGTCTTAGGGGATGTTTGGTCACTCTAAAGTGTCTTACTGATTAAATATAACTTTTGAATAAATACTTCAATAACATATTAGAAAATCAGACATGTGAAAATAAGTAAAGTTCATTTATTTTTTGGGTAGCTTAAAAGCGTCTGATAAAAGCTCTGGTCCATCAAAAGTGTCTGACACTTATGATATTACTTTAAAATAATATTCCACATGGCATATATAAAAATCAGCCATGTGAATTTAAGTAAAATAATTCTTATTTTTAGTTACCTTTCTCACCTGGTACCTGCCCAGGTGTCACTCGGCAAGTTCCACAAAGCGCGTAGGTATTCAAGGCACACGAGACGCTACTGAAAACTTCAGGTTTCATCCGTGTGAAAATAAGTTATGTCTGATTGCTCTGGGATCTTGGACTATAATACAAATGTTCGGAACAAGTGAACCGCATTGAAAATGAATTTCGGGACCTTTTACGTATATTTCGTTTATTTCTATTTCAATTTAGAAATTGCAGTTTCGCGAATTCGACATAACTTTCACGAATGCAAGTTCGCAATTAAAATGTATTTCCATCTGAATGATTGAAATAGTCAGAATTGCATTGGCGTGACTAGATTATTTCCACAAGGTATCTTCCAAGGAAATGTTTTTCTTTGTTTATCTTTTCCGACATTCAATTATCATAATACAGAAATTTTCACCTCTGTTTGTTGTCAGTTCATAATCGGTATGTCGCCATTATATGTCCAATTATTTTCTGCATTTTCGTTAAACAATGGATTTTTTTTCTTCATACGAGCATGTATATCATTATCTTTTATTAACTTCTGAAAAATATGATTCACCGAGCAAGGTGGTATTGGCTCAAATATAACCTCCCAAGTGATCTTTTTATTTAGTCTTGGCTATAGTGTGATGTTTACTTTGGATTCGACTCAGTCATTGATGCTTTGAATTATCGAGCTTCAATTCTGCATTTTTGTATCATTATCGTCGATAATATATTTTTCTCTTCTGTGCAGGAAAATGCTTGCAGAGATATGGCTAATATATGGATATAAAAATATCTTGCAGACAACTTGAGGTTTATATTCTTTCGTATTCTTTATGATTTACTTCAGATAACGTATTTTGTTGAATTTATATTCAGGGAGTAGTTGATACCTAGTTATACGATCATTTTCAGGGAGATAACTTAGTTTTGAAATGAATTTTTAGAGGACTTTGAGTTTGTTATTATACGAACGTTAGCAAAACAAGCAAATTAATCAACTATTTTAGTGAAATCAATATAATCACTAATAAATATAAAATCAGGTCTTCTTTGTACATTCATGAACACGTGAAGTGCATAGTAAAGTAAAAACTCGTTTCGAATTACCAACAGAAAACATCCAAGTTATAACAGTAAATCTTAAGCAGAAAATGTATTCGAGTTTATGAATCTACCTTGAGGACAAAACAGATAAATGAAAGCTTATTCTCAACATTGGGCTCTTCCATTTTTGTTATATGATATTTGAAGCCAATTCATTTCATGAAATATAACCGATGAATCTGCAATTATATCGATTGCTGTCAGGCCGATGCCATTGATTTTTCAAGTTTAATCGACAAAATATAAATATAATAAAATATCATTTCATGACATTTTTCAATGATTTTCCTTTGAGTACCTTGACTGTGCACTACCTAGAAAATATATTGAAGTCGAATTGAAGATTCCCATTATCCGTTATATTTCGCGCTTCTATGAATATCTTCAAATCATCAACGAACATCAAAAAAGGGATTGTCACTGATAAGAGAATTAACAAGAGATCCACTGTCTGCAGCAGGGGTTTATCGCATACCATGCACCTGTGGGAAGGTACCACCAAAAAATCCATGGGAACAAGGCTAAAGGAACATGACAGAAACTGCAGAGTAGGGCAAACTGATAAGTCGGCTGTGGCGGAACACGCACTTAGTGAGGGTAACCACAGGATTCTGTTTGAAAATGCAAAACTGATTGCACCCAACCAGGGATACCATAGCCGACTGGTACGGGAGGCAATAGAAATCCACAAAAACACGGACAATTTCAACAGAAAAGAAGAAGCTGTCAACCTCAACCGAATATGCAATCCCATTTAAAGAGAATCGATAATAACTGCAGGTAGTTCTTCAGATAATGATAATGATTATTCTCCGAACCTAGATGGGGTAAACAAGGTAATCAATATTAATGACAATTCCCCTAATCCGAATGGAATAATTAGTACCGCAAACTGCCTGAATCGGCCTAAATACAACTTGCGAAGAAAAAATCTCCAGTCGTCGAAGTGAATTTCAAGATGAATGAGCCACTGAAGAAGCTAGCCACTCGAGCCAACGAAAACGTCAGGAAGAAATTCCAAAAAACGACGGCCTTCAAACCCGAATGAAAGTACTGATACTGAAAACCTCGGCCACGAAAGCCTTAACTCTTTTGTCAGAATTCACAAAAGTTTGAATTGTAGAGTCCCCACAATTTATACTTTCAGTATCACTACTTTTATTCGGGTTTGAAGGCCGTCGTTTTTTGGAATTTCTTCCTGACGTTTCGCTGGCTCGAGTGGCTAGCTTCTTCTTCTTCGCTGACTCGAGCCAGCGAAACGTCAGGAAGAAATTCCAAAAAACGACGGCCTTCAAACCCGAATAAAAGTAGTGATACTGAAAACCTCGGCCGCGAAAGCCTCAACTATTTTGTCAATTTATACTTTCTTC
Source organism: Zygogramma bicolorata (assembly GCA_032362365.1). NCBI lineage: Eukaryota > Metazoa > Arthropoda > Insecta > Coleoptera > Chrysomelidae > Zygogramma > Zygogramma bicolorata. The sequence goes on along the minus strand of JAVJAQ010002147.1, from coordinate 721,155 downwards.
GTAGTTTTTTGGGTCCTCAATTTACCGCAATCTGAAAAAATAAGAATGAGTATTGAAAATTGAACGAGTGAAGAAGGGCAGATTTTCAATCTACCCCGATAAGTTGCTGCTTTAATTGAAAACCACTTTCTTCCGAATGGGGCACGTTCTATCACTCAGGAAATTCTCGTATTTCTCAAATTTGTCTATCAATAAAATAAAACTAATATTTTTCAAAATACTTATCTTTTACGTGTCGAAAACCAAATCCGTTTTCGGAAAAATTCTCAAAATATCATTTTAGATTAATTTTTTTGCAAATGTCAAAAATTCGACCTTCGTCTCCTGCAATTGCTCTCTCATTCTATCATTTGAGTGTCATTCCATTCAACTGAATGATCTCCATCGGCAGTGAGAATGTTTTCTGATAATTCAGAACCACCCTTCTGTCTGTTTTTGATGTACATCTTGTGTTCACTCTTTCGTACTTCTAGAGGTGTGAATGTTTCACCGATATATTTTTTCCGCACGAACAAGGGATTTGATAAAAACAATCCTCCTTGTTTTTTTTCTGTTATGTCAGTTGGTTCAGTATGTCTCAGTATTTAACGTGAAGTATTTGTTGTTTTGCATGTTGTTCTAACATCGTACCTGTTGCCGATCCGGTTTATTTTTCAGATAGTCGTTGTAGATCACAAATCTGCACTGGTACATTTGTATAGATTCCAATATTCATTCTTATTTTTTCCGATTGTAGAAGGGTGGGAACCTAAGAAAAACTAAGAAGGAAGAATTCATCTACCACAAAATAATGACATTCAATTTGTTGATTCTCTCTCGCACAATGATCCTATCTCTCTTTATCTCTCTTTGATCGAAGTCTTTCACGTTTTTCTAGGAAAGAAAGGATATTTTCCTCCATTTTTTCCAGGTATTATCACAAGAACTCATGTTTTCATTGTATTGTATTGTCCTTTCTTTGAGCCAGCCTGCACGGAGATGCAACGCCTCAGGTCTACGACACTGCAAATAAATCAGGAGGGACAACAAAAAGTGCAACCCCGTCACTAGTCTCCGTTAACGAATCAGAATAATTCAATTTCTAGCCCTCTTCTCCTCGTTATAATGAACGCCATATCTCTGGAGACCGAAAGGTGGTCAGCATAGCTCATCTGCCTTCGAGAATTAATTTAAGAGTGCGCTGTGTATTGGGGGAGAGGTTACTTGATTAAAGCTATAATCGTAAAGAGTGAAGTAATTTGCAAAGACGGCTTCGGTTTGATTAAATGTTTCTCCTAATCAGTTCGGTACGACTGATTTCAATTATGAGAAAAAGTATGGAGCTGAACTTTGAAACTCATTTTGACGAACAGCTGAAGTTCCGCCAATTTCAAATCCACTTGCATGCCAATGAAAGCATCGAGCCTGAAACTGGCTCAAAGAGCTCATCAAAACTACTTGTGATCATTGAATAACATTGGACAAAACACACGGCAATAGAATACACGGAAATTACGGTTAGATAGAACAGAATACATATTCTTCTATTCCAGTAAATATCTCTCTATTTTACATGACACAGACAGAAAAAAAAAGAATCTTCAGATGCATGTATGACACCCGAAACAGTGGTTTTTCAAACCAAAAATAACTTCAAGGGATAACATTCAACAAGCATACTTATAAAAAAATTATGTCATGGATCCTTAATATGAAATCAACAATCGATCACTGAGAAAATCAAACAGTCATAAAGACGATGTGAAGAATATCAGATGTACCAACGAATTCCAAGATCTCAATGGCAGCTGAGCGAAGGAATCGGATTTAGTTGGTTTGTGCCCTGTAACGTTGAGTTAAAAAAAAAAAAGGAAACTAACAGCGGAGAGTCTCACTTCAGGTGGGTTAGACTGGAAACTATTCACTATTGGTGGACATTGCACTGCCGTTGTTGAGACCTTACAATGTTTATATTTTTTTAAGGGCGCCACCACCAGTAATGAACAGTTATGAGAAAATTAACAATTTCTATAAATAAAATATGATATTTATTTCATATCATGAACATGAATATGAATATAAATTAAAAAAAAAACACTAAGATACACAGTTTTGTGGACTTATCTTCGAAAAGGAAGTGCTGTTGGATATTTCTAGAGATGTTTCTAGAATGGTTTCATATATGTCCCAGCTTCAAAGATGTGTGTGACTTGGAATGTTTTCCAGATATGCCCCGGCTTAAAAGGGACCTGTGAGTTTTATAGGCCTGAAGAAATGTACCACTTCTACACACCTCCATTCGACTCGACCTTTGTGTCCCATTATCACAAATTTAATAGTTACGACTAATACAATATGATAATAACATGAACATGAGAAAGATTACAGATATCTGAATATTATATCTATTGAATGTAAAAACAGAAGCTCTGGCATCGACTAAAATCATGTGAAAATAACCACACATATACATGAATCGTTGAAATTTAGCTGAAATAATCTCAATGAAATAAAACCACATCGAATAAGCAAGGGATTTGGTAAGGTCAAATCTGAGAAAGTTGTGTGATGCTATCTAAAATAGAAAAATGTGTTCAATAATAAAACTAACCTTATTTAGTGCCTGGAAAGAATTTTATATACGGGCAATTAATATAAAAATATGAATAATCATTCGAACTAACCTTTATTAGTCCCTTTAGGAATGCGAAGAACTAAATCTTCAGATATTTATTCAGCAAAAAAAATGGCATTTCTTCAGATATTCATTCAGAAAAATGGCGTCTCAGTGCACAAACACACAGCAAATATGCCTCTAATTCCTCCAGTCGAAAAAGAGAGTGAAGCAAGGTGTTCACCAGTTTTATTAATTCCGTCTACACAAAAAATAATAATTTCCGGTCGAAAACACATCTACTTCCATCTTAACGCAGAAATTCTGACAGAATTGACGGAGGTCACAGATCTGTGATCGATAGCCGTTTATTGACGAGTATCGAAATAGTTGTTTATTTGTGAGCGTTAAGGTAGGCATTTGTTTGCGTCTTACCATAATATTTGTAGATTTTCAGAATGACTGTCATGACTTGAGACTTTTAATAATTCATAGGACATGTAACAATTTATTTGTTACAGCCCAGCTTATCAAACAGGGTTCGTTTTCCCAATGTGGTAGACATTTTTCTCTCGCGAATTTCTCCCTCTTGAATGTTTCAGAGAGTCACAAGGTCTACTCGCTGGAAGACATCAGAAGAAACCGATGGTATACTGTAAAAAATACCATTACCACTATAACTATAATAGTTGTGGAATACACCCTTGAAACCTACACCACATTATAAATGAGGGTGAGTGTTTCACCCAACATTTGTTATTACTGGTGGCCTGTTATTTTATTTCGGAGATATTGAAAATTCTAGATGTCGAATAATGTATCCTAAAAAATTAAACAATCGATTATCGAAATAATTATGAGTATTTGTTCTACCCGTATACTCGAAAGAGGTTGAATGGATATTATGAAGTTGAAAATCCTAGATATTAAATCAACTACTCAAATAATCAATATCATGAATGAAAGAATCGAATATAAAAAAATGAATAATATTTCTGAAAAATAATAATCAAATTAACTTTTCATTCGAGCATTGGGCAAGTTATTGAATATACACTCGATTGGCTACAATTTCAATTCAGCTGTCACCACTTGTTTAATTTGTGTTTTAACCTTCCCGAATAAGGGCTCTTTTTTTCTTAAAGTCTTCCAGTCAACTGAATCGTTTTGATTTCATATACACATAGGATATGAATTCCATCAATCACAGAGAATAAAATACTTGGTTACCACGGGCAACCTTGTGGAAACATCACAATTCTGAAATGTTTACCTAAAAACACGAAATCCAAGGCGTTTCATTTGAGCATATATAAATGTACTCATATCTAGAATATTTTCTACTGTATTAAGTCGAATTTGAATTGTCACAAGTGATGTTTTTTTTTTGTGGAATCTAAGGTCTTACATCTACTCTTCACACCAATATTGAACTAAATTTGTATAGTCCAAATGGCCTAGTTGGTTGAGGCGTACGCTCTCTGAGAAAGTCCACTTCATTGATGTTAGTTCGAGCCTCACCAATCCGATATTTCTCTGTACTTTTTTGGTTTTGCATTACTAATATAATTTTAGTTCAGATTGTTCATCGAATGAATAAACTGCACTGCGAGCTTTTTCCTGCGGTTCTTCGAATTTATCCAAATGTTTTCTTACAGGCCTGTGACATGATTGTTGAAACTTGTTATTTGTGTAACAAAAGTGTAATCATTTGGATTTTTGTTGATTCCCAGCCAAGTTGGAGATATTGTGTTCATTTCTAGGGCATTTCACAATTCAATTCACCCTAGATCCCTGATCCCAGACGAAGTGATGATTAACTCAAAGTTCATCAACTCACCTGCAGCGGCTTCTCCATCGGACCGAACTCGAAACTTTTATCGTTTATCTCGGGGTTACAATCTCGAACTCCCGTAGGTACGTATACGCCCAAGAAAATTGGTCATTAGCGAAGTTGTTGTCGAGGGGTGTTGAAACTTCTGTAGAGGGTAAATCAAGCATATGTGACACCCTCTTCCGAAAAGGTGAAGTTGGAAGTGCGATTAGCTCTTTATTTTTCTACTTGGAAACTATCCTATGCGGGCATCAGGAACAGTGAAGGAAATCCCGATGGCTGTGAAGTTTTTTTGAGATAGGGAAGTTTTTAATTGCCAGCATCAAACAGTGAGTTAAACGAGAACTCTTACCATGCTGAATTTTTGGGAAAACCATCAGGATTTCTCTGGATTTTTTCAGAATTAAAGTCGATTCAACACGATATTTCCTGTGGGTATCTATAGCGCAAGAGACTTTTCTTATTACATTTCAAATTCCTTGTATTTTTAGGATGCAACAATTATTTGAAGTGCTTGTAGAAAGGCAGAAATGAACCTTCTTCACATCATATTATAGAGAAAAAAACTTATTACAAAAATACTGTGCCAAACACTATTAAAAGAGTCATCGAGTAATTTGAATAACTTACCGACGCCTTTGGCCCAGTAAGCAGTAAATAAGATTTGCCGATTTGGAAAACAAATATCGTAAGTAATCAAGAAAGCTATGGATCGTACAGAAAATGTATGGAACTGGGTTCAAGCAGATCATTGCAATGTTATTTCACATGCAGGTGAAAGGATTCAAGCAGTCAAAAATTATTGATTCAAGTTTTTTTTCTGGCAATTCTATTTACTCTACTTGGAATAATCTTCCGAGTGAAGAAGAACAGAGCTTGATGGGAAATCGTTTGTTGTTGGTCATTGGACGCAGGAGGAGTCGGCAAAAAAAAGATGGAAATCAAGAGAGATGTTAATTAAATTAACGATATTTTAACCGACTGATTTTTTTTTGTTGAGGGAATATCAATTCAAACCTCAGTGATTGTGATTGTGTGGTGCCACCGTCAACAAAGGAAATAAATTCACAAAAAAATACTCGATTCCATAAAGTCTTCATTCAAGGAAAAGCTTTCTAATTAAGTTTTGTTTTAAAATCCGTTCATGTTGAACCTTTAAATTCAACTATGTATTCACTCAAGTGAAACAAAAAGGAAAATTTTGTTTATATTTTCAAAATCATAGTAGAGTATTAACACTTTTGAAGAAATCCAGAAACGCTTGCATAATTAATTCTAAATCAAAATTTCAACAATTGGCAGAAATATTCAATGAAGTTTGTATTATAGAATTATACAGAATATTAAAATTTTCGATCCTCACCTCAAGATCAGCACACGAGAAGTGGACCGAAACCAAAGCTTGCAACGTCGAGTTTTTAGTGGGGAGGTAATTAACACGTGTGGCCTCAATACCGAAACTAGTGGCAAATAATGTCGCAATTTTTATGACTTATTTATGCCATGTTTTGAAACCCATAAAATTCAAAGGGGACAGATGTTCAAAGCACTTGCTGAAGCTTGCGTAATTCGCAACTCACAAAGAATGTTCTTTGTTCGAGGGGGGTATAAAAGCATTCGCACTTGCGAATTCAAGATAGTATTCCAGAATCATAGTATTGGAATAGAGTGTCATAGAAAGAGTAATACAGTAACAGTAGCATGACATCAGAGTAATATAGTAACAAAGTGAATGATCAAGTATTATGTACCAAACAGTAGACAGTGATTTAAACAAAAACGCGGTGCAGTAATAAATCAGTCGCTAGAAGTGCTAAACGTTAAACTGAAGTGTACCAGAATCGCTCTTCAAAATGGTATGTAAGTCTAGCCGTTAAAGCCGATTATTTATAATATGGACTGATTATTTATGTTTCATGTCTGTACAAAATTGTAATGAACGAAATTATGTGAGTTCTATTGACTTGTCGACGTATTTTTTGTTACGGAATCATCAATTTTGGGCCTTATGTATTCCCTGCTTTACTTGTTGTATAACTGAATGTTCGAGATGCCGCCAATCCTAAACAAATTAAAAACTATTGAAAATTCCGCCAATTGTTATTATTTCCACTAAGAATTCACGAACCAAAATTTTTCATTTCCGACTGGGTATTTAACATCTGAAGAACCGCTCGCCTTTTTGCCAACCAACTATACCCGGTCGGCACAATTGAAATCTTTGAAATTTGGTCAATATTTATGAAACTGAAAAGAATAATGGGAGATTAGTTAGTAATCCTTCCCCTTTCTCCTTAGTAATCGTTTTTTAACGTAAATACGAGCCCCACATACGAGGGTTGAATGATGATATAACTTATAAATCGAGCATTATGATTTGTGTTCTGTTAACATAAAAACTGAAGTGAATCTTGCACTTCTCAACACGATAGAAGAATTCAAATACTACTTCGAATATTATAGTAACTTCCGAAAGCATTCAAGTTTCAAATTATTCCAATCGAGGTGTCAGATTTTCTGGAAATAGGAAGATTTCTATTAGGCGACTTTTTCCTCACAGATGCTGTTTACCGATGATTTTTTTTGTAAAAGAAAAAACCTGTCAAAGTTCAGTCAATAAGATAGTCGGTGCCGAAATTAGCTATTTATAATAATGATAATAATAATAATAAACGCTTTTATTGGTAGATAGTGAATTATACAGAAAAGATACAGTAAGTACTAGAGAGAACTACCTACCAAATGGCAGAGTTAGCTCCGGTACCAACCAGTTAAGGTATGGAACAGGTGCTGTCTTCCACTCAACCATGTCGACTGATCGTATCTGCAGCTTCGGGAAATACATTTTGCATTACCAAATAGCGCCAAGAATCCCGCTTCGATCCCCCATATTTAGGGGATCTGACTGAAAAAAACATAAGAGTAACACACCAGGGTTTTTATGCATTGTGAATCAAACTCTTGAAAGTAACTTTACAATTTATATATTGTTATTTGATTCATATCAAGTCCAATATGCGATTCTTGAGTTAATTCTCTGGAAGGATTGGCAAATTTGAATCAGATAAATAGTGTTCAATTTGTCATATCCTGCTGATGACCATTTTTCAAATTGCATCTGCCACAATGTCCTTGGAATTTGACTCATCAACTCCTCTCCACATTTGAATAATTCACACAGTCTCCAATCCCGTCTAAATATTTCCTTTGACTGATCCACGAAAAAAGTTTGATTAGAAAACTTCCCCAAGTTGCCTACGAAAAACCAACTTTAATTCGAAAGAATGGGAGCAGCAAAGAGAGTTTCCCGAAATTTATAAACGTTCGGGGGCCGCACAGCCAACTTTACTTTATTAACTTGTAACAATATTTTAGATTGAGTTGGAAAGAGCAATAATGGGAGCGAATCCGATCATTCCTGTTTGTACAATTCCTTTAGAGTTTCCCAAGATGGTCATGATGATGCACCTGATGCAGACAATATCCGGGTAGGAAGGCAATTTGGCAAATGGTCTCTCGATTATCATAATTCTGTACTAGTACATGGGAAGTTGTTCCGGTAGTTCCTAGAATTAGTTTACTTTTATGGTAGTTTTATTACAGATATCAATTCACCAGTATTGCCTTACTGAACTCTCGTAGACTGGTTCATATTCCGTGAAATTGAGAAAATGGAAACTGGAATGGAAAAAGAATATTCTTTCGAGTTCATACCTCCCTTCGAACCTTTTTTCTTTTGTTTTTTCTTGTTGAAACCATTTATATGAAAACCGAAGTATCATAGATGTTTCACTTACGAAGACGTTCACATACACGCTGCAGTTTTTTTGTAGGTGAATTCGTCGATAGTCAGTTTCTTTATATGAATTTACTGGAACTCAACAGATATACTTCCCTGGGTCAGGTCGGGTTAGGTTAGGTTAGGTTATGTCACTTAGTTATGAGAACAAAACTTGTGGAAATCGATTATGATTCAGTGTCAATCCCAAACCAATGCCTCAGATAATATTTCCTAGTGATGAACCGCTGAACAGAAAATATATTGTATGTTCTCTTTTTCTATGTTGACCATTTTCATTGAAGAGGGGAAAATATGAGGTATATCCGGGTGGGAATAAAGAGTAACAGTTTTTTCATTAACGTATACATTTTTTTGGAAAAGGACTTGGTGATGATATGACCTAGCATAGATATTATTCATGATTTGCAGTGTTCTTCCATAATCATGGTTTCACTATAACTTTCCCACAATTTTATGAACCAATAGTAAAAACTTCGTACCTACACGAAGAAGAAACGAAACTTAAGGTAACGAGAGAAAAATCAATGGAACCCTTGGTGAACTGAAAAAAAAAATGACCGATTACCGATTACCGATGAAAGAAAAAGATTATGAATCGACACAAAAGACTATAGTATGTTTTTCTTTAATGTTGGTAACAATGAGTTCAAAAAACTGCACACGTGTTCCGCTATACAATAGTTTCCTCAAGCACGATAAATAAATCAATACCCTGCAATCCGATATTTATGACCATAGTGGGTGCGATATCTTATGAATCAGAATTCGACATTCAAATCGCAATTCATAGGCCCCAGTAATGTTAAGACGCGAATTCCCTTTCGTGTGAATCTGCATATAAAAAAAAAACTTACACAGGTGATCTTTTCTAGTAGTGTGCAAGACTTAATCACTTGGACTGAAACAAATTCAACAATGGTTCACTACTCATTTCAATTTAGTCATTCGGTATAAAATTCAATTCGATTTAAAACATTGAAGGAGGTTGAGTTTCGAACCTTTCTTCTCGATTTGACGTATTTCCAAATGCAAAATAGGTGGGATGCAAAAAATGAGTTTCTTCTGCCATTCTTAAAACTAGTCGTATCCTCTTTCATCCGTGTGTTGGATGATCTTCCTGTTTGATCAATATGAAACATACTCTGTACAGAAGTACGAGTGTAAAATCAGTTAGTGAATAATTTGGAAATGAGCGAGATGTGAAGTGAACGGTTACAGTTAGAAACTGAACAGACCGGTGGTTATAGTAACGTGTGACGACACATGTTCATATTGTCATGTAACAGCATATATCACATTTTGTATTACGAAAGACATGCAGATGGTAACCTTCAAGATATAATAACTACTACTATTATAGTATTGATAGTTTGAACACTCATTTTATAATTTGTTACATGATCCAGCAAATCCAACAACAATAAACATCCCTATGGAAAATGTTTTTTAGCAAGTTTGCAGTGATGTGGGATTGGACATCCATTGTATATCCTATTGAATTAACTCTATCGGAACCTGTTGCAGAAACTCATAAGATAGAAAGAAATAAATCAAAACAATGAATTTCAAATTCTGAAAATGAATAAGTAAAGCTTAATTAGAAAACAATAATGGAAATAAAAAACTATTCGGGTGAATACTTCCCTCATGCAATTATCGAAAACTTACAGCGGTAATTGCATTGTATCAAGTCACCATAACAACACATTTGAAACTGTATCGCTAGACGTCAGTAAACAACACAAATAAATGCCAGATAGACTTCAAAAATGAAACATTTCGCGTTTAGGTGAGTACTCCATACAATCTATGGAGGAAAGTATAAATGAACAAAAAATAACATTTTCTTGAGGATTTCTTTATTCGTGAAATATTTCAATGAATTACATTCGTGCATTGAAATGACCAAATAATTTTGCATTCAAGCGTGATATCTTATACAAATTGCATTCGGTTATTTTGATTTTTTCATTCGCCAAAATATAAACTCTTGCAATTTTTAGATATCACGCTTTCTTGCAAAATTATCGGTAATTTTTATGCACTCGTGCAATTATAACCAAAAATCCAATCAAATAAGGCACTCAAATCAAAAAGAAATTAAAATTTCATCATTTTATAATTAATTTTTGATTCAGTTTTTTATTCTCATTATTGTTTTCTGATGATTCTGCTCATTCATTTGCAATGACGTTTCGATTTTGTAATAATAAACAACATGTCGCTTCTCTCAGAAGCTTGAATATTACGAGACCTCGCTTCTCTCATCGAATATCCCAAATTATTCCTCTTCCTTGAAAGAAGCGTGGTCGTTCTGGAAAGTTTTTCAATTTGAATTTTTATGATAACCCATTCCAGATGATTGCGTCCTAATGCTTGCAAAACATGCAACGAGTAATGTTTCTTAATCGTATTTGTCGTCGACATAATTGTTAAAGTTACACTGGGGTCGGATATAATTCTCACAATCAAGTTGGCTCACTCACATTTCCCTGTCGTGTTTTCTAACAATTTGTTTTATATGTTCCTTCACGATATGGCTCGTTCGGATAAGATATCTGATGTTTTTGTTGAAACCATACAGAAACACGCTTAGGCTTGCAGTTTCATCTTGGAGTTCATACGGAAAGAAAATCTAATGATGCTGAGAGAACATGATAATTATTGGAGGTGAGATGGAAATACAATTTGAGTTCGAAATTTTGGAGGTTTGATGATATTCTCGTCGGTAATTGATAGACGCACATTTGTTCAAAGACAGGCCGGGCCGTATCTGTGCCTCATTAGAAGCTGACCAGAAGTGAAGTATTTCCTCGCACGAAATAGAAATCCACGCTTGTGAGGAAGCACTTTTAGCGATCGATCTCACATGGTTCTTTGATGGAAGATTTTTACTGTTCGTAATTGCTAGCATCGAGATGCGTGACTTTGTAGAAAAAGTCACTCCTGGTATCTGAATAGTAGATAAAGACAGATCGACTTTCTTTAAAAAGAGACATGCCTAGGTTTCCCCAGCATTAAATTCCAACAAGTTATTGTCATCCCATTCTATTTTTTTCGCCAAGTCATCGTTTAGACTATTGACGTTGATACCTCTTTGTATTTTCGTTTCTCATACTGATACGGGGACTCTGGAAGAGGAACCAGTATGAAAGCTGCTGTTTTCCGCAAAACTATGCACCGAACGAGATGTTTTTTCCAGCAAATCATTGATATGAAGCAGAAACAGAGTGGGCGCCAGAATTGAACCTTGTGGAACACCTGCATTTATTCAGATAATATCTGGCAATACCCCATCAACAACCACATACAGAGATTAACCAGACAAGGACTCTTCAACAAAGCACACAAATGAGGAGACAAACCAAATGTCAGTGCATCAGATCAAAATATTGACACCCTTCCTCCGCGCCTCTTTTCTATTTGACTGACTGAGTAGAATACTATTGACAGGGATGTCTATTCCAGCGGCTCTCAACCTGTGGTACAAGTACCACTGGTGGTACATATTATTATTGGCGGTGGTACACAAAAACAGACCCAAAACCAGTACCACAAAAAATAACACAAACAAAAAATCAAAATTGTATTTTACGTTTCAACTATAAAAAACTATGAACTTATGAATAAACTGAAATACGGAAGTATTGGTAATCCTTTTGTCGAAATTGCACGACAGTTTGCTCCTACATATAGAGATTAGGTGGCTTTCGAGGGGAAAAGTGCTATCTAACAAAATCATGAGCTCTGCTGAAAGATAAGTTTACTGACGAAATTTGGTTGTGCCAATTAGCATATATCAGTGATATATTTACCAGAATAAACGACTTGAATCTGGGTTTGCAAGGTAAACTTACAACTCGCTTTGTTATTATTGATAATGTCGGGTCGTTAATAAAGAAGCTTGAACTTGTAAAATCATGTCTTGAAAATATCTTAGTCCAACATTTCCCAGCACTTGAAAGTTTCGTCGCAGATAATGAAATTATCATCAATTCTGGGGTACGATTAAGTTTCAAGATAAATTAATTATAATTATAATTAATATAATTAATTATATTACTCTTCCTTTATTGTAGAATTAAATGATGGTGAACCTATGTAGGTTCGAAACATGTACTGAATCACCGTACTGAACATCTTTCAAATATTAAATTGTGGAGACGACTTTGAGTTTTTCTGCATCGTAAAAATATAAATATATTCAATAATATATTATAAATATGAAAAATTGCCACTTGAGTCACATTCGAGTTAGCGTTTGTCCTCGCAAAAAGTAGACGGTTTGTCCAAAGCCCCAAAGGAGGCAATTTTGGCCCCAGAAACCTGCGGAATTCCATCAATTGCATATCAAATACTACATGAAGCTCCATTTTTTAATGTTTACCAATCTGAACGTTGAGAAATCATGTATGTATTGCATAGAATTCATAATTTTTAAATTTCATACTAACAGGAAACAGGATTGTTGAGGAAAATGAAATGAAAAGTGAGAATTTAGACAAGTGAAAATGACCACGGAACCACGAAAATACGGAATCTTAAAATTGTGCCCGTTTTCGACCAATTTCTCAAAGTGCTTACCATAGTGCCCCTTTTGGCACAATTGTGCCTTAAAAAACAACACTGACTATACTGTATACTATAAGTTATATCACACACAAACAGCATATACACAGTAGATTGAAACAGATAGTGAGTTTGAGAAGGGAAACCGAGTTATTATGGACGTCTCATTAACTCTGAAGCGCATGCCCTCATACTTCTGGCTGAATAATTTTTGTCTTAGGGGATGTTTGGTCAGTCTAATTTGTCTTACTGATTGGATATAACTTTTGAATAAATACTTCAATAACATATTGAAAAATCAGACATGTAAAAATTAGTGAAGTTCATTTATTTTTTGGGTAGCTTAGAAGCGTCTGATAAAAGCTCTGGTCCATCAAAAGTGTCTGACACTTATGATATTACTTTAAAATAATATTCTACATGACATATATAAAAATCAGCCATGTGAATTTGAGTTAAATAATTCTTATTTTTAGTTACCTTTCTCACCTGGTACCTGCCCAGGTGTCACTCGGCAAGTTCCACAAAGCGCGTAGTTATTCAAGGCACACGAGACGCTACTGAAAACTTCAGATTCCATCCGTGTGAAAATAAGTTATGTCTGATTGCTCTGGGATCTTACTCTATAAGGTCTAGAGCATTTAATCGCTGTTAAACGCCATAAAAGCAGTCTATAGCCTTCAACTCTTTCATCGTCCATTCGCATTGAGGGAAATGAACAGTTAAAATGTGTGCACAACCAAGAAATTCGAAATACTGCTTGGCAGATGAATTTAATGTAAATTATTGTACAAGAGAGCTTTTACTCAAAAGCAAAATTTTGAAAATGATAGAAATGCACGCATTCTGGTTGATTGAGCTTAGTGTAGAAGGGTGATTATTTCTAGGAACATGTAAACTCAGAGAACTCCAACTATAACTGAACTCCAACAAGAAGTGAGCTTGGATCCAGGTATATTTTGATCACTTTAATCGTTGAAACAGGTCTAGTACAATCATTCGATGTGAAACTCTGTAAAAGCAGTCTAGCTTTTAACTTTTCCTTCGGTTATCGGCATTGATGACTCATCGACTATTCTGCGTTGTTCCAGAGAAGTGATAGAAAACGTGTTGTATACTACTTTCCACTACTTTTTCGAAAAGATCTGTTGAGGAGAAAAAGTCCTGTTGATAACGAAATGATTATGAATAATTATCTGTGAGTACAGTCATTCAAGTTACACGATATATCACGATATAATTATCTTGACGTGATTTCAGTCACACTAAAGTGGTAATTCTAACTGAGCACCAATTACAATGATAGCTTAGCTCAGGTGGGTTCAACCCTGACGTATATATCCGCTTATAGCTGAAATTATTGCCACTCATCCGCTTACCGTGATCCCATTAATTCCAATCAACGTTTGAAAAATTCGGTCAATAATTTCAATTCATATATCACAGCTGATGACACTGTATGCATGATTTTACGAATGGATCCATGACTTACCCTTTTAAACGAATGGAGCACTGAAGAATTTGCTGGCTTACCTGAAACACAAAATAGGTCTTAGTTTCTATTGGTGAACTATTTGTTGTTTATGCATCATTGAAAATGAATTTTCGTATGCATGAGGGAAATGATAGTTTGGACGAAGTTTGAGCACGATGCCGTAAAACCACAGACTAGTGGTAAAAAAGCAAGGCAGTGAGTACTATTATTATTTTGATTGTTAAATTGTCATGATGCGTCAAACCATGTTGAGTTATTCATATTGTGCAGTAAGTAAAATGATCTGGGAATGCAATATACGTTGTTTGTTATTTGTAGAGGTTGTTGTTTGTTAGTTCATTATCTATAGTAGGAACCTAGTATATTCAAAATGAGGTTACGGAATTAATACATACTTCATAAAAATAGGAAAATGGGTTGAGGCTATAATACAAGCTTGTCTCAGATAGCCACAATTCCATTGAAAATTATTAAATCTTTTAATATTTTCAAACTTTGTAACCAACTAACCTGTATTTTCATCTGAATTGAATAAATCTGATTCTGATCTGATTTTGATCTCGAGATATAATTCACTTTGCTTGTATTTTACAAATTCTCTCATTTGAAGCTGTCTCTCTTAGCGGCAACAAGTCACTTTTTTTAAGTTCAATTTCTCTCGGAACGCTGATGGAAAACATTGCGTAGATTGTTTTTTGAGTTAGCATAATCATAAGTCTCAATATAATTTTTATTCGATTTTTATTTTTAATCAAGGTTCATTTTCTCATCATTAGATCTTGGTGCCGCTCATTTAAGATCAGTTTTTTGACAAAATTTATTATCACTATTGCTTTTCGTGCAATGTATACCCTGTTAGTTTTTTATTGTACCCATCCAGTTTTTTCGATCTCATGAGCTTTTCGACAAGTTTCAATGGCAATGTATATATATATATATATATATATATATATATATATATATCTATATATATATATATATATATATATATATATATATATATATATATATATATATATATATAAGCATACCACTATCTACCGAGCGTCCGTACATTAACAAATTACTATCTTCCAAGCGTCCGGCTCCAACAGAGCGTCCATATATGGACGCTCTGAAGAAACTGTGTAGAATCTGAACTCAGAGCACCAGAGTAGTTCACATATTTGAAAATTCGTTGGACGCCTTCTTGATAGTTGTGCAAATTTTTCGAATACTTTTGTATATTATTAGTTCATCAGGTTTGCCGCCAGCGACGCGAGGAGCATTTCTGAATATTCATTGAAAGGTATATATTACTTTCGGACCGTCGATTTCCAAGCGTCTTTCAATTTCTGAAGAAGAGGCAACGCTGAATAGGGGCTGATTTCAGAAGGCAGCGTGTTTTAAAAAGTGCAGTATTTGTTGACAAACATTCGTTGAGTGAAGAGTGAGTGATATTTGATAAACCGATTTCAGGGAAGTTATGAATCAAATGAGGTTTTGACACACACTCATGACTACTTTGTATTCTTTCGCTGTTTCTGCTTGAGTTCATCAACGCACAGACCTAGAGTAGGGGGTTTTTCAAGGCGAACTAAGCTTTTCGCGGGAAACCACACCATTCCTAGCTTCTTCAAAGGCTAGCCACTCGCGCCAGCAAAACGTCAGGAAGAAATTCCAAAAAACGACGACCTCCAAACCCGAACAAAAGTAGTGATACAGATGGCTTTTCCTTTAAGGATATCATGCCAGAGTGGTGATAGGATGTCGTGTGTGTCCAATATCCTTTACAACTATTTGGTTTGAACCTCACAACAGGGAGAACAAAAAATTAATTTCAATTCGTTATTTACAACCTCTATGGATTGTGTAATAGATCATTCATCAACTAGCCCCCATGAATTGAATGAATCGAAATAATTCATAATCGGTATTTTTGATACATGGTGGTAAAAAAAATTGGTTTGAAAACCATTTGTTTTTCATTCCGGATACGCGATGTAATATCATATACAGGGTGGCTCATCGAAAATATATCGCAAGGCATTAGAGGCTGGAAAATTAATTTCGATAAAATCCGAATACACGTCAGAAGGACAATTTTTGACAAAAAATTAAAAATTTTATTTGATTCAACTCAAAAACATACCGTATTAGTTAAGTGAATGTGCACACTGTTGAACGCTTATCTTTGGATCTTTCGGAGTGCTGTGAACTTTGGTTTTATATGCTCAAAAAAAACTAAAAGACTCAAGTCGGGCGACCAAGAGGGCCACTCAGTTGCACCCCTTCGTTTACCCAGGGACCTGGAAACGTACCATTCGAGTAATTGCGTACATTCAGCAAGTAATGGGGGGAGCTCCGTTTTGTGGAAAAATATTTCTTGTGCATCACATGCAGGGTCATTCTCTATGATATTTGTCATTCTATATGATATTTGTAATTGCGTACATTCAGCAAGTAATGGGGGAGAGCTCCATTTTGTGAAAAAATATTTCTTGTGCATCACATGCAGGATCATTCTCTATGACATTTGTTATAAATGAGTTGATGGCAATTTGTAGTGAATCCAGGTACAGGACACACGATGACACACGATGAAAATTACCTGTTATTGAATAATACCAAGCTAGGTAGGGTCCCATCAGAAAAACAGGGAGTTCTGCCAATAATCTCAAGCCCTATGAATGTTGTCTTATTAACTCAGGTGGTCAGTCAGTATACTCAATAACGATCGGAAATTCTGAATCGATTGAAACGTCGCGTCGTGCTGATACTAACAACTCAGACAATGGAAGTCTGCGATAACAGTAGCAAATTTACATCACTCTAAAAATTAAAAAAAAAATATGCGAAGGATCTGCACAGCATTAAAAAACAAAGAAACCTCTCGAATAAATTTATTGGAATAAAACGGTCAGTATTTAGGTGAAATAAAATCGGTTCTTGCATTTTTCGTCAAAGGTAGTGTTGAAATTTTGAAATTCGATATTTTCTGAACGAGAAATATCTTATTTGAAGAGTTATCATTTCATTTACTTCTTTCTGAATGATTCGAGTGCTAACGCCTAACGCTCCACTTAGGGGAAGGTTTGGTTATGCTTTTGTTGCTGTTGTTGTAAAACTCACACCTAAAACTCCAGAAAATTGCATGTATTCATGCAGGTTTTTCGAGTTGCATGATTTTTTTTGGTGCGATAAGTTGCTACGTCTGTTTTCGGGTATGTTGGGCCACAAAAATATTTAATATCATTCAGTGTCTCAGAACTTCGTATTTTCTTATAAAAATATTGGCGTGGAATCATGAAATTTTTTTTGCAGTCATTATTATATCCATCCGTACAGTGGCAACTGTAGTAACCTTTTTTAATTAAAAAAGACTACCAATTCTAGCCCTATACAGTGTCATCCCCAAAGTATGCACCATATGGGAAACTCATTTATTAAGGGTCTTTCGACAAAAAGTTATTCCTGATAAAAGTTTGTGCATCCCCTGAAACCGAATATGCACCAACAAAATACGGTAAAACAGACGTTATATACGAGGAGCCTCCAAATATTTGATTTTGAGACAATAGTAAAGTACCCTTATTCTGAAAAATCTCGGGAAATGTTATTTGGAAAATTTGTTCAGCATCAAAAAATACATCCAGGTTTGAAGGCATGGCCATCTGAGTGAAGTTTAATTTTCCACCCACTTTTCTCGAATGGGGACTACGAAATCAAAAATTTGTTAAAACGATAAATAGACAGCATCCTGTATACCACGGTTTATTTTAGAAGGCTGTAATATAACAAATCACACAAGTAAGGTGTTAACCACGGTCAATTTTTTGACGAGTTAAATAATTTTCTAAGTTTTTGGTGCAAGGTTATTTTTATTTTTTGTTGACACCGAATGTTACTGAAAATTATACAGTATTCTCATAATAACTTAATATTCGATAATATTAAGTCACAAAACGTCAAAATAAAATAGGTATTTTGGAAAAAACTTATTAATTTTCTGGAGATTTTCTTGTCCAAAATAGTTATGAAGAAAATGGGTAAAAAAGTAAAACTTCACTTAGATGGCCATGCCTTCGAATCTGGATGTATTTTTTGTTGCTGAACAACTTTTCCAAACAACATTTTCCGAAATTTTTCAAAATACTCTTGTCTCAAAATCAAATATTTGAAGGCTCCTCGTATATTACGTGTGTTTTACTGTATTTTGTTAGTGCATGTTTAGTTTTAGGGGATACACAAACTCTTATCAGGAATAACTTTTTGTCGAAAAACCCTCAATAAATAAGTTTCCCATATGGTGCATACTTTGGGGATGACACTGTATATGTTTGGCCGCCCTCTCAACATACATTTTGGCTGCTCATTACAAACACAAGTGAACACTTTGCCGTGTACCCTTTTATAACAGAGTATCTCCACAAATAAATTTTTCTTAATATATTTATTTATTTTTAATGAGTTTGAATGTGATTCTTAGGGCCATTTTCCAGATATGTGGTCATGTCATGATTAAGTAATGTTTGAAGAAAAATATATAATTTCTTGTAGGGACTGGTATTGAGTAAGCTTAATACAAAGCTAAATAACGAACAACATGACCACAGGTAGTGTGGCAATTAATACTGATGTTTATAAGCTGTGGAAAAAGTCACTTTTGCATAAATTGTATATATTTAACAAATCACATATGAGTGTATAGATATAAATAAGTAAATAGTGAAATTAAAAAAGTATCAAAGCAAAATATCAGAGCTCAGAAAGTCAACCCACGAGTAGCATCTCAAAGTTACCTATTGCCGTTATGGTTTAATCTGGCATCATCGCCGGGCGCTTACGAATCGGAAGGACGAAAGTAAAATATATAAAGCGGACGCCAGCTAGCGGAAATGCTTGAATATATTGGACGCTGAGAGGGGGCTCCATGAAAGGACGCTAAGGAATGGACAAATGAAAATTCCAATTATTTATAGTCGAAAAACAAAGTCCAAACAGTTTCCATGACACGTCGTGTATGAATCATGAAAATATTCATCTGTACAACTACAGGTTTCTTGAAAACTACATGACGGACGCTCAGAGATTGAGTTGTGAAAAGACGCCAGGAAGATAGCTGGATGTATATATATATATATATATATATATATATATATATATATATATAGGCAATGGAAAATTTAACTAATAGCACCCATCAAGAAACAATGTCAACCACATTGGAACTAATATTTCTATTCATCTGAGATCTTGTGAAGGTATTGGAAAAACATTCGAATGTGTCTATTTCTAAATGATTTGCATGAAAATATAACCCGCAAGAACGTCCCTCGAGACGTCCTTTGATTATCATCCCAGATATCATTTCTTATCACGAAAATATTTTGAAACTGTTTCGACAATTAACTTAGAATCCATCAATTCTCACGACGATTATTCTGACAATGGAATTAACATTTTTTTCTAAAGATTTGAACACATTCTCAAGGATAAATATCTTTCATTCAATTCACAATCGAAAATTGTATGTCATTTCGTCGATATTTCTTCATATTTCTCCAACCATTTGAATTTTTTTTTATCATTCTGTTAATAGAGAAACCTATATGACTGGTCCAAACTATATTCTGAAATATATAGACATACATTTCTTCCAGGTATTTCTTGATGAATTTCAGAACTCGTCTAAATATTCTAGCTCTATCTGTATTCTGTCAAAAGTAAACAATATTTATGGTTTGCAAGAAGGATATTTTTTTAATGATTTGAATATGAATTTGATGTAAAAATGTGTTGAAAGTGTTGAAAATCGTTCAAACCGGATGTGTATATTGTGCTGATAGAAAGAAGAATGAATTTCGAGCGGAATTGGCTGAATAAATAAACAAGCATGAATGTCAACCCTGAAAATCCCGATTTCCTGTCTTTGGGGGGCCGTATCTCCGAAACTAGTTGCGTGCCTCAAAAACTTTATTGGGATTTTTTTGTTCAGGAGGCCGAAATAATTTTTTTTTATTTCGTTATGGAGCCCGCTTAACGGATAATTGTTTTTCAATAGACGCAGCAAATTTTCGCGGTAGATCGAAAATCTGCCCTTTTACACTTGTATAGATTCCAATATTAGGTAATTCTTATTTTTTCAGATTGTGGTAGGTTACAAACCCAAAAATATACGGAATATAACTAGACTATGATATAAAAAAATATGTGGTAAACTCTAGAAATATTTGAAACTCCTTCCGAAGAGAATGATTCTCAACTTTGTGTATCGTGTATTCAGAAAGGCAATGGGAATCTCTGGAGGAGTGTGGATTGGCACCTTTTCTGATAATTCATCGTTAGTGGTATCATTCGTGAACATCTTGTAGAATTATTGTGAGAAGATGAAATGGCTCCATTTATGCCTAAAACGAATATGGAGAAACTTTCTGAATGAAAAGAAGTTCAATCATTGACGATCAAAAATGCCATCATACAACCGATTGAAACCAACCAGTACATTTTGTCCTCCAATATCTGAAGGAGATACTCAGGTGACAAGCCATGGTTGAATTCGAACGATATTCAAGAAATGTAAGAAATTTGAGACTGAAGATATATTGCAATCCAAGCAAGCCATCCGTAGTATGTAAAATAGTTATTCAAGATTGGAGTGGCATTTCACTATTCCATTCCGGTACATAAATATTCCGGGAACAAAATGACGAAATTAAGGCCGTTTCCATTTAAGCCATTAGACGCTATCGGTGTCTCGTTATTGTTTTAAACTCCGTCGACTGGGTATTTGCATTTATATTAAATTGCAACGTTTAAATACCGAATGTGAGATTAATGTCCTACATGAAAAATAACCAATACGAGAGAGGGTTATCGTCCGTGAAATACTGAAACGCTACTTTTTGTCTGCTTTCACTACGGTAGATTCGACTTTAATTATCTAATGGCCGGTTTGAAGTTAAAACTTGGGATTTATGTGCAGTGTTACAAAGTCAGTGCAACTTGGAATATCAAGGTAGTAAAAAGTAGTTTTATTGCTCAGGTACTGTACAGTAGGGAACAGAAGTGATTATCCCTTTCCTCACAAAATTGCAAATCTCAGAGGGCGGATATAGGAACAACATAGAATCACATTCTTCACGCTCTAGTGGAAATCATTCAGATTCTATTGAAAAATGCATCAAACAGCTCATCAAGGAGAACATCATCCAAAAACTTGTAATTTTTTTTGTGATATATTATAATTATTCGTGTAAGATTTTCATATCTACTCCAATCAGATGATAATCATAAAAATGAATGAAAAAAATTGATTGCTGGTACGACAATTATATATTTCGAAAAAAATACTCATACAGTCATACAGTTCTTTGTGAGATTTTCACAATGATAGGGTTACGATACTGTGATAGGTGTTTTTCTTTACCTTTTTCCATCAAATAATTATTCAGGAAGCTATCCTGTAGCAAAATTTGTATAACCATTCCTTTAAACTTCTTGAACAAAAAATTCTCTGGTCAAAGAATCGTTCAATTTTGTCTATTTCTAGTCATTTGTTTCGAAATAACCAATGAAAACAACATACAATTACTATGGGGCTGTTTTCGGATATAATTGCACGTGTACATAAAAATTACCGATAATTTTGCAACCTAAAAATTGCACGTTTATTTTCATATTTTGGCGAAAGTGCCCGAGTCCGAAGGATGAGGGCTCTTTAACAAAATATGAAAATAACCGAATGCAATTTGTATAAGATATCACGCTTGAATGCCAAATTATCTGGTCATTTTTATGGACGAATGTAATTCATTGGAATATTTCACTATTAAAGAAAGTATCAAGGAAATGTTATTTTTTGTTCATTTATACTTTCCTCTATAGATTGTATGGAAAACTCACCAAAACGCGAAATGTTTTTCTATTTTTCAAGTCTATCTGACATTTATTTGTGTTGTTTACTGACGTCTAGCGATACGGTTTCAAATGTGTTGTTATGGTGACTTTTTCACAATGCAAATACCGCTGTAAGTTTTCGATAATTCCATTGCTCTCATGGGACATGTATATATGAGGGAAATATTCACGGTAAGTCATCACTTATGTCATGATGTTTACACAAATTCTCTGCCATTTCATCAATTCAATTCTTTTATGTCATTGTCCTGTTAGAAAAAAAAAATGTCGTCGAATAATCCTCGAACATTGATAAATATAGGCCAATGATTTTATCGCAACTTCATCAAGCACGTTATTGTAGGCAACAGCCCTCCGCCTTTTAAGCCGTTGCCAAATAATGTGCTTTCGAGAAGTGTGATGGAGTTATTTCACTAATAATTGATGTCTTTGTGATATTACAGCTGGGACTTTTACAAGAAACTTCATTAGTATTTTTCGATATGACTTCTCATCAAATATTTGTACTCCAGGTGAAAATTTGAATTCCTTTATAGAAAACATATTCGAAGTTTTTGGGGGTTCATATCAATGAAAAAATGCAACATATTTCTCAATCAATGCCCCCATATCAATTCTGTTCGTTTTTAATTCCAAACAATCCATTCGATGGTTCTGAAGTTTGTAATTTTTCTCCCTATGGTCATTTTCAATGTTTTTGTGGGAAGTCGAGATGATTATGGGGTTTTAGAGCGAACTAATCTGATAGCCATCCCATTCTATAAAACCGTCATATTTTTCAGCGACAGTTCACAAAGAATTGTGTAGAAACTATTTTTAGGCTTATTCGAATCAATGAAAGAATAAAACAATATTGAACATCAATATACGGAGTATCATCGAAAAATTCACGAATACTGTCTACTGATATCTGTATATTATTTAGAGACGTTTGACTCGTGCATAAAAAAAAGAAATAGTGTTTATGAAACTCTCCTGCCTATATGGCGCGACAAGCGCTGAATCACATCGGAGTCACTTATCTTGGTCAATTTGTATATCAACAATAAAAAACACTTGAATCAAATAGGTAGCGTTGGTACGAAATACAATGAAGCAGGATATAATATAGTAGTTTTAGAATACAACCAGGATAGCATTTCATTACCAAACCTATACACGCTTGTTTTACTCAGAGAATACCCTTTGAGCTCCTCACTGCTTCGCCAGATACATCAAACATTTTGAAAAAAATTATTTGTAGCGGACTGCAGAAATTCTGGTCGATCGTAGTAGAATGCAGTGTTTTCATCGAGTACTCACAACGAGAATGAAGAAAACGGTGTGTAACACAACAGTACTATGTGCGATACTTCGTTCGAAAAGTCTTATCAAGATGAATATTGTTATAGAATTAGTGGACACCCGAACGAAAATTGTATGATTCAGTTGCGTTAGCAGTTAATTTACTGAGTAGCATTTTTCACTGCTGCAATTTTCATTCGTTCAGAAAAATGATTCGATTTTGAACCTTACAATACCTTGGATGATATAGAAGAAAAGATTTGGGCGCGTTGGGATGAATGAATCCCTATTTCTTGGTCGATAATATAATGATAATGATGGTCTATTTATCATTCATAAAAAACACTGAAAACACTAAAAAACGCAATAAAAAATATATTACTGTATCTTTCTAATCAGAAAAATAAGAGACGAAAAAGTTTTATGAAAGAGGTAAATATAAAATATGAATATAATTTTTGATTCCTATAAGGAAAAGCTGAAAAATAGTTCCTCTGCATGCTTTTTAAAAAGGTTTTTCATGATAAGAAATAAGTTGTAGGGGGGTCCTATGTAGAATTTGGTTTTTTCATGTATTCAGTTTTCAACAAAATTTCCAAAAGCATTGACGAACGCAGGGCAATATATCATAAGCCTTCCCTTGCCCGCAGAAGACTTTAGCATTTGGGTGCACTCAGATTGTTTCAAAAAGGGGGAATTTTAATGAATAATTGATCAGATGAATATCCATCCTCAAATTTCAACTCCCCCGGTACATCAGAAAACTCATGTTATTTTGAACTACGGTGTATGTCGAAAACATAATCTTGAACCACTTTCGAAACCAATCAACTACCAATATGGGTTTCCGTGGTCAATATTCCACCCCGACCGTTCCACCCCTCCATAAAACTTATTCAATCATCTGACAGCAGCAATAGATTCATTCTCGAGATAGTTAGGGTTTACTTTACACTCCTACAAAGAATAGGTTCAAAGCTGATGAAATTCCCAAGAAAGTTAAGCAGATAACTCGCCAAGATTAGATTATCTCAATCCAATTACGGTCAATTGAACACAGCAAAGCTGCTCAAGAATTAGGTTCTATCCAGCGGAATAAAATTGGAACTAATGAAATGTGAAATTGACGAATCAATTTCCATTAGGGAAAAACCAATACGATGTAAGATCGTCCGTACGAGGATCAAATGATTTCAAATTGCTGCGCTATGTAGATTTTGTTTGGAGGCAAGTCGACATATTGCACTAGCATTGTGTTTGCAGAACTGGATTAGGTTGGGATTACTCCAGAACTTTGATTCGTGAAGCGTAGGGTCTCTCGATATTTCTTTTGTTGTCGATTGTC
The DNA here is from genome assembly GCA_032362365.1 of Zygogramma bicolorata. Classification (NCBI taxonomy): domain Eukaryota; kingdom Metazoa; phylum Arthropoda; class Insecta; order Coleoptera; family Chrysomelidae; genus Zygogramma; species Zygogramma bicolorata. Next base: position 696,334 of record JAVJAQ010002147.1, on the reverse strand, counting down.
TTTTATTGAATAACATGTTTTAGTGGTAAATTGTGGACTACTGTATTATGACTTATTATATCATAGTTACATGTACATACAATGAAAGAAGGTACGCTAAGAAATGAGGATCCTAAACTGGGTGAATTTGTAATCACAAGATAAATGGATTCGTATGAAGCCAGGTGATAGTGAAAAGGTATGAAATTATTTCCCTTCTGCTGCCAAAAAGTCCGGTTCCTGAGAACGACGGTTCTTGATTTGAATATGAAAATAAACGAAGAAAAGACGATAAGACATTACATTTGAATTATTTATTCTTATTTTTTATTTTCAGGGTTTTTCGCTAGTCACTCGGTCACATTCCCTTCGATTGAGTTTGAAAAATCACACCATAATGGAGACATTTTCCGAATTTCTCCATCAGGAATAAAACAAGGAAACTAACTACTTTCATGGAAATTGAAGGGAGTGGAATGATTCTTATCACATGTCGAATAACTTGTCGAGAGGTTACGTATGTCTTAGCAGACGACATCTTCCTAATTCCAATAATGAAAGATTTGTTATCCCGATCATGTCATTCTGATCCTAACGTATCATTTGGGTTTATTTCAGTTGAGCCCTGAATGGAAAATATCAATATATTAACGAAAATAATGAAATAGATATTGCGTATGTTGCCATTGTCAACGAAATTAGACATGAAATTTTACTATTTGGAAATCGTCGACGACGAATTTGGCGAGAATTCAGTGTCGTTGAAATTCCAGAGGCTCGCCTTCAGAAACTATTCAGAATAAACAGAGATTTGTTTGCAGTTTCGTGCAACCTTTGGCGCCGTATATACCAGAACCTAGGTATAGAATCTGAGATGTCAGTCTAGAACAGAAAGGAAGATTTCATTTTTTGTTTTTTATTTGCATCCCGCTGCTGTTATGTTAATTGGTCTAGTGTGTGTCAATATTTAGCGTTGAAGTATTTGTTATTTTGATAGGCAAATTCGAGAAATACGAGAAGTTGATGACTTATAGAACGAATTCTATTCAGAAGGAACTGCTTTTTCTGCAATAACATTATCAACGAAATAAAAACATAGGAAGGTATATATATATATATATATATATATATATATATATATATTATTTATTTATAATGATTCTCCTCAGTTATTATCCGACTAGGTCCGATATTATTGATGATTACATCATCAACCGCTCTCTAACATCAATAGAATAATAATCATCAATAATATCGGACCTAGTCGGATAATAACTGAGGAGAATCATTGTAAATACCAGTTTCTATGGAAAACAGACAATTGAAGTCTTTGCTTAGTCTTGCTTGGTTACTTCGTAAGGGGAGTGATTGACCAGGACGGTATGGACAGATATTCGTCTCACAGTTCTTGAGAATGACTTCAAAATGGAAGTCGAAACGTAAAACAAATCAGAAGATACCAAACGGATAAAAACCCAGAAAATTCATATTGCATATATATATATATATATATATATATATATATATATATATATATATATATATATATATATATATCATATTATATTCAAAAATTAAAATGAAAAATTAGAAAAATAACTTCCATTGTTTTATACCACTTTTATTCGCACTATAAATTCACTTAGTACTATCTCATTTTTCATTAGGAAGAATTTTTCCGGATGATTCATTTCTCGCATAAGCTCCTTTTCCATTCAACGAGACAGGACACTTCGGTAGAAATTATAGTCGCTCTCCACAATGAAATAACTTACGCAACTGCACCGAAATGATTCGAAAGTCTGGACGCGTATTTCACCGAAAGCAGCACGTCTGGAATGGCCCGTTTATCCTGAATTATATGTGTAATGTGATATATACAAGGGCCATAACCATATCTTTATTGCTTGATGTCCCATCCTGTTGGAAACTCGTTAGTTATATTAGTGTATGGTCGGTGGACGCTCCGCTGTAGTGTGTTTTTATCTGCTGTATCTCACATCAAATTTTATTAATGTTTCGTGTGTGAGGTCCGCAAATAATTGAAGGGGGTTTTTGATATGTATTACTTAGATTATGCGTTATTTGTATAATACCATCCAAGTGTTTGGTAAAAGCTCTTCTCATATGATTTTGTATGTATAACATTGTCTCAACGAATCCTATAAATCTAGAGGGATTGAATCTGGTGACTTAAGAGGCCGATTCCGGAGGATCAAATATATCAATGAGCCTTTTTCTCACATAGGGGCATTTCATAATCATCAAAACAGAATCAATAATCTCTGTTATTAATTGTTAGATAATGATCGAAAGAAAAATGACATTCAATTTTCGAAATATCACAATATTTTTATAAATTCGGATTTTTTTCGTACATGTTCATGAGTTTAGTGTTACGAAATTGTATTTTTGATTCTGTCAACTCTGTTTTCAGAATAATAGTGATAAATCGAATGCCTACAACGCGAATAATGAATCATTATTACCGTATTTCGTGGAATCTGGAGAAAAATGTAATCGAAAACATTTCCAAAGACTTTCTTAATACATTCGTTAAGAATTTTGATACTTTCCATCGGACAGAAAATTGTTGGAATTTGAAAAAAAAGTTGTTTCGTATGAAACTAGGGAATTACTCTATAATCAGTTATTGAAATTATGTATGGTATTTTTGAGGGGTCAAAACGGAGAAAAACCCCATAAATACAAAATCAGTACTACCATGATCTTAGTTTTTTCAGCTTTCAAGCTACCACAATTCGAAAAAGGATTCAAACTAAAATGATGGTAAGACACAGCAATGGCAGGACAGAATCTGCTTTTATCTTGCTGCATGAGGAAAATTGCATCTCCATGAGTTTCTTACATATCAATCGCAGCTGTCTATCCCTCTCGAAACATAAAATATTAAATTAAATATTTTGTAAAATCTCAGATATTCGACAAATTGCAACTCACGAGTATTGGAGATTAAGTTTTGAGGAGGGAAACGGATTTTTTTCGAAACATTAACAACAATTCATTAGGACGTGTTCCATTCTATGCAAAAAGAACTACTTTTCAATTGACGCGGCAACTATATATATTAAATATATATATATATATATATATATATATATATATATATGTATATGTATATATATATATATATATATATATATATGTATATGTATATGTATATATATATATATATATATATATATATCTATCTTTTGTCAGTCTGACGTCTTTCTGGAAACGAATGTGGGCTGAGAAAAAAAAGAACTACTTTTCAATTGACGCGGCAACTATATATATTGAATATATATATATATATATATATATATATATATATATATATATATATATATATATATATATATATAAACGTTCAAATGAAATTTTTGGCGCTCTCAATCAGTGTGACTTTCTTGTACACGTTTCTGAGCCAAAATAACACTGGAAATGCCTCCTTCTGTTTCATCAGCATAATTTACACATTCTCAATCATATATTTCACACATTTCTTCAATCGAAACAATATTTTTTCTGACAAAAAAACACTTCTCTTCAACAACAACAAAAACATGTAAAATCGGCATGTGACAGCTGAGGTGAACAGATACCGGCACTGAAATACTCGAGGGAATACTACTCAAGTGCCGAAGCTGTTGTTTTCCTGAATGCCTAATTAAAGGCGCAAAAATGTGTAAAACGGATCATTAAGTGTGTGTACATTCTGCCGACGGAAAAAGGAGGCATTTCGAGTGTTATTTTACCGCAGAAACGTGTACTAAGGGTCCCATTTTCCACCCATAAATTGGCCCGTATATCTGAAACTGATTGAGAGCGCCAAAAATTTCCTGTGAACTTTTTGTTCAGGAGGTCAAAATACGTAAGTTCCCGCAAAAAGTTGTTTTTTATATTCGTGTGCCCGATAAACGGAATTCAACTCAGTAATATCGTCTTCACCATTAATTTGAACTATAATTCATGTACTTGAACTATCAAATGAAATGAAGGGCGAACTTCATCGTCTGTAATGTAATGCATCACAAAGAATGTTCTTCAACTGATATTACACAAACTGAAAATATTTCTTCTGATGAACTTTTTGTAGTAATCAATTACCCTAACACCAAACTGATATTATTTGCACCCGACGCGCGTTTCGCTAATGAGGTTAGCATCTTCTTCTGGGAAAAAAATCTCCCTAGAGACTAGGGTTACCTGTTTAAATCCTTATTAATTCGCAAGTAGTGCAATCACTACCCGCATAGTTTTTTGGTCCGTCATGGACTTCGTATGTTACTTTGTCATTTTAACAGTCAACCCTAGTCTTTAAATGTATAAATTTTCTTTTCCTGAAGATGTTAGCCTTGTTAGCGAAACGCTCGTCGAATGCAAAAAATATCAATTTGGTGTTAGGGTAATTGATCTCTACATGAAGTGTCAACTTTCAAACAAAATGGGTGTTCTCGTTAACCAGCTGATGGTCAGGATTCATTGTGATTTTGTTATTAGAATCATCCAGTTATTTTTTCAATTTGACACTTAAGTGAATGTCCTCAAGTTATTCTTTACTTCAAGTAATCGTTATTAGTTAATTCACTAGATGAACTACTCTGCTCTCGAGTTACTGGTACATAAAATACTCTGATACTTTCCCCACATTTTGGTGGTGTGAAGATGAAATGAAAGTTTTAACGGTCCCTGGAATATAGAAAGAGTCTTTTCGGAAAATAATTCGTATGTTAGAGTTGAACTGGTCGACGTCTCGACTCCAATGCTGAGATATTATCAAGAACTCTTAGACATATCTCTATCAGTATCGCTTTCTAATCACGCAACCCCCCTGATTATATCATCATTTTCGATGGGTAACATTTCATACTCGATAAAATTTTCCAAGCATCAAGTTTGTTCATCATATCGCTGGTCAGTTTGACGTCTTTCAGAAGTTTTTTAAATTTGACTGAATGCTTGCTGAAAGGAAGAATACAAGGAATACGACAGAGGGATTGAATAGAATCCGGGTTGAGTTAATGATACAAAATAGTATACAGAAAACGCTCTATATTGTGAAATGCAAGGAGAATGAGATATGCTTGACTATTTCGAAGGGCATGCAGATCCAAAATTTTCAATTTTCAGCAAGTAGATGTCCTAAATGATTCAACGATTATATAAGAGAGTTCTTGTGGTATTTGATCGTACAACTAGATTCTATTGTTTTACTTTTCGTGCCGAATAATAATAAGTAATCAGTTTCATGACTATGAAAACTTTGAACAAAAGATGGGTAGACATTTTTCGTAACTAGTATCGATTGTAATTTTCCCAAAGAAGACTCGGACTTCCCCATTGGTTTTCGCAAATCCCACTTCACAATTACTCAGAGTGCAGTTGGACAAATCAGTATTGCCATTGAAGCTACATGAATAATATGAAAGCCTCAAGACTATGCAATAAGCAGCGCAACCCCATCTCATTTTTTGCTATTGTGTTTGAAGATTGAAATAATGGGACATCTTTTTGTTGGAGTAATTCTCACCGCTGCAATATAGTTCCATCGATTCCAGAGAGATTTTGCAATTTGTTTGATGGTCTTTGTGGATTATTTTCAACGAAATGCAAGTTCGCTTCCTTTACGAATTATAATGGCGGACCTATCTGAGAAAAAAAATTGACATGATAGTGGTGGTTTGTTCGGCTGATGACTGCATGTATTTTTGGATCTGGGATGAGGTAGTAACTGAATGGATTAAATATACAGGGTGTTCCAAATCAGACGAGCTACCCCGTTTATTTCCTATCCCATACTGAATGGAAAAATGTTCCGAAACACGTCGAATGATTTTGTTTGGGGGACATCTTTTGACGTATACTTTAGGCTTGAACGAGCAAACCCCTAATAGGGGGCTCTTCAATCCCTCGAACTTCAATAGGAGACAGGATTGAGAGATACTTCATTTGAAAGGTTTCGGAAGCCTCTTTACAACGGTGTATGGAAATTTGATGAACCGTTTTCGCCAAAAATCAATTTTGCAGCTCGAATGAGCCACCTTGAAGAATTTGATTATTTTTGAAATGTAGAAGCTCATTTTTATTAGGCCCTTTTTACAAACTCAAACTATCTTCAAAAACTCACATTCTTGAAAAATTTAATTGTTTTATCATCATGCTCACAATAAAAGAAGTCAAATCTGCGTATGACTTCCATACAATAATACATTCTCTCAAACTAATGAATGAAAAACAGCAAAACAAAAAACAGCAAAACATTTCCCCATCTTGCCTTAATTTTTTGTGGTAAGAAGGTGTTTATCTGGTTTTTAACGTTTTTTCGATCATTTCAGAATTGAAATCAATCTGTTGAGTTACTAATTTGCTGATTTGTTCGAAATTTTCAAAAATTTGTTAGCTTTCATTACCAAAAACGAAATTGTGCCTGAGCGGCTGCAAGGATATTCAACCAAAACCATCCTGAACATAGCGTTCGCCATAAGTACGTACTGGAGTTGATTTCAAAATTTGTGTAGACGGGTTCAGTAATGGATAAAAAAAGGGCACCCATTAGAATTGTGAATGATGAAGGAGCAGCTGTGGCAGTATTGGGACACGTCCAACTTATGCCAAACACGCAATCTGTACGACAACTTCCTGCAGTTTTACATAGACACAAGTTCCATCCGTACAAAATTGAATTAATTCATGGATTAAATGATGATGATTGGGATCGAAGGCAGGAGTTTTGCGAAATTATGGCCGAGCCTATAAACAATAACCCAAATTTCTTGTACAACGTTTGCTTTCCTGACAAATGCATGTTTTTACTTAATGAAGAGGTTTACCGGCAGAACTGTAGAATTTGGAGCGATACAAATCCTCATGTATTTCGAGAAACTCACACTCAACATCCAGAAAAGCTGAACTTAGGGTAGGAATTCTGGGAGACCACCTGATTGGACCTCTGTGTATTCCTGGTAATTCAACTGGCAAACGTTATCTTGAAATGCTGGAAAATACGATTGATCCGTTAATAACTGAACAATTAGAAAACGATCCTCTACTACTTGAACAACAATTGCATTTCCAACAAGACGGAGCTCCTCAGAAGTACGCCGCACCAGTTTGCCAATACCTCAATTTGCAATACCCCATTCGTTGGATTGGAAGAAGAGGTTCTATGGAGTGGCCTGCCCGATCTCCTTACCTGAACCCTCTGGACTTCTTCTTGTAGGGATATCTCAAGTCCAAGATTTTTGTAACTCACCCTGAAAATTTGGACGAACTACGCCAAAGAATTGTGAATGAGTGTCGCCAAATAACCCTAATTATGCTGAACCATGTTGGAGACGATTTTCAGTCAAGATTGTATTATTGTATGAAAGTCAATGGAGGACAATTTGAACATTCGATTTGAACACGCAGATTTGATATTTTTTATTGTGAGCATGATGATAGAACAATTGAATTTTTTCAAGAATGTGATTTTTTTGAAGATTGTTGAAGTTTGTAAAAGGGGCTCAATAGAAATGGGCTTGTACATGTGAAAATAACCAAATTATTCAAGGTTGCTCATTCGAGCTGCATGTTTGATTTTTGGAAGAACGGTTTATCAAATTTACGTTTTTCATCCACCGTTGTAAAGAGGTTTCCAAGACCTCTCGAATGAAGTATCACTCAACCCCTCTCTCCTATTCGAATTTGAGGGGTTGAAGAACCCCCTATTAGGGGTTTGCTCGTTCAAGCCTAAAACATACATCAAAAGATGTCCCCCAAATTTTTCCACTCACTATTCAACCATAAACCTAATGAATTCAATTATGAAATGGTATCTCATAAATAATAAGTCTCGATTCATAATTCCGACAATTATGAACATCAATTTAAGAGAAGAAAACTTTTTGGTCATGTGTGAATGCATAGGAGATATGAGAAAGATGTACTTGTGGTCGAACTGGTGATAATAAGTCCCATGACGATTTTAACACATTAGTAGTTTTCTTCTCCTGAAGAAGCTAACCTTGTAGAGAAACGCGCGTCGAGCGCAGATGATCTCAGTTTGGAGTTTGGAGGATAATGGATCTTCAGAATAAGTGAAAAAATTTGTTGAGTGAATCATCAGGTATATAATTGATACTTACATTACATTGGTATTACATTGGTTTAAGAACTATATATTTTTTTTTCCACAAATTGAGTGCACCTGATCTCAGAATGGGATCGTTTTGTGCCTAAATAGTACTATTTGTCTAATAGTTGTTGAACATTTGGTAGATAATATATTATAAGACTAAATAATATAATAGATTTAATAATATAAAAATAAGCTGGGAGACTAAACCAACAGCATAAAAAATTGAAGAACTGAGAAAATAGCAGAATATATTGAATAGTGACATTCATTGCATGAGTACCTCAAGAGCTCTGGTGTTCATGAAAATGTAGGACAGTAGATTTTTGCAGAACAGTTTGTAACTATCAATATTTTTGATGGACTCTGGGATATAATTATGAATTTTAGGGCCATTGAATGCTGTCAACTTCTCATAGAGAGTAGAATTGGGACGGGGAATATTTGAATTTTTGAGACCTCTTTGTCTTGTACTGTGATTGTGGGAAATTTTTTGGTGTTGCATTCTATTTTTGTACATGAATTTTGCAATATGAAAAATATTCAGATGTGTTACGTCGAACATTTTACTTTCTATAAAGAGCTGTTCCGTGGTAAATCTGCGCCTTTTTCTAAATATCACTTTCAAAATCCATTTCTGTGTGACTTTTGAACAATTTATCTGATTAGTATACGCAGCTCCCCATACTATTATTCCATAGGACATTACAGATTCTACTAAGGATTAGAGGCTACTTTCAAATTTTTTTCTGGAAGAATCTCCCTGAGTTTATAGAATGCAAATACCAGATTTTTTAGTTTGCCATTCAAATATACTGAATACTTTTCCCATCTGAGCGTTTCATTGATGACAATTCCCAGATATTTGATTTCTGAAGTGTTTTGAATTGTCTTCTCACAATCACAGTTGGCCAGATCACATCTCTCATGAAATTCAATTGATTTCAGATTGGGTTGTACTTTAGGGCTGTTTGTGAAAGTTATGAATTTAGTCTTGCTCTCGTTCAAGCTCAGGAGATTACAGTCCATCCAACATTTGAGTTGGTATAAACCTTTTTTCGCCTTTTTCGTTACTTCTTGCCAATTTGTTTCATAGAACAGGAGAACCGTATCGTTCGCATATGAGATGATATCTCCACCTACCTCCATATCCAAAATTTCATTGATATAGAGGAGTAATTTAGGGCCGAGAACTGTTCCCTGAGGAACACCACATTTGATTTCCGAAGGTTCGCTAAACTTATTTTTTACTTTAACGAGAGATTTTCTCTTATCCCTTATTTTTCAAGTTTTTTCAAAAGTTCATCATGTGAAATGCTGTCGAAAGCTTTAGCTAAATCCAAAAAAATGTCTGAAACTGTGAAACTGTGAAATTGTGAAATGATGTAGTGCATCCTCAGTGGAACTTCCTGCTTTAAAATCGAATTGTTTGGGAGAGATTAGTTGATGGTGATCGACATGATTTTGTAACCTGCTGGCTATACTTTTTTCATACAATTTTGCAATATTATTAATGACAGATATTGGTCGGCAATTATCGACAAAATGTGGGTCCCCAGCTTTGAATATAGGAGTAATGACCGCGTCTTTCAAAATATTTGGAAAAACGCCACTTTGGAACATCGAATTCATCAGGTGAACTGAAATGTCATCAATATTCGTTTTTATGATTTTGATGGTTTTTGCTGATATTTTGTCTGAAGAGGCATTAGTTTTTAGGTTGTCAATTATTTTCAATATTTCTGGAGTCGTGACAGGTGTTAAGAATGGGGAGTTTTTTATCAATATATCTTCTAGGTCCGGTAGTGATTCATAATCGGAGAGTGGGTTAGATCTAATCTTTCTTTCAAGATTTTCTCCAACTCTTGACAAATGATTCATGAATATATTAGATCAACAAGAACGATTTTCAAAATGCTCATCTGAGAACCATTTTTTCTACAAACGATAAGTGCCTCATTATATGGAAGGCAATTCGAAAAAATTATTTTTTGATTAATTCTCCAACTCATACAGTAACGGAGATATCGCTTGTTTAGAAAATATTGGGACACCCTGTACATATACAAAGTAAGTCTCTGTTATGAACTATTTTTCCTTCGACTTATCAATAAAATTCAAGTTGAGTGACTACCGAAGTACATCGATATAAATTTCCTGAGCAGAACCCTTTTCTCTTTACCCATCCCCTCGGAGGAGAAGAATAAGTGAGGGATTTCCTATAACTTTACCGCACGTAACGTTTGCCAGAACCCGAGTGCAGCCACTAAGTAGAATCTTGATCCAGTACGTTAATAAACGTTGGAACAATCGCCTGGTTGAGGATAATTATGCCTCAGCTCTCTTGGCTATACGACGTAACATCCAATAAAAGACTATTGATGATGTTGGGGAGCAAATTTATCGTCACTTTCATTGTTAATAATTTGATGAAGCCCGGCCACCATTCGTAGTAATATGACAGTTATTGGTTCTGCTTTCTTTCAGAAATTACTGAACGACATTGAGTGAATGAAAATAAGAGATCGTTGTCGATTCATGCCTCTTCTATAGAGGATAATCAATTCGTTATTGAAAAAACACTTTGAGAATTCTCTATTAAAGTATGAACAGCAGCAACAAAATAGCTACCTATTCACAAACCAGGGGAGGAAAATAATGCTTTATATGTGGATGATGAATGCATATTATTTTCTCTTCTACCCTTTAAGGTCCAGTTTTATAGGTTTAAACTGGAGTTCAACCTGAAGATTAAACTTCAGTTATCCATTGATTTAAACTTAGTTTAAACCTCGCGCAGCAGTTGAGTGTTTTATAGGTTCCGATTATAGTTGACAGTTTCTAGGAAAATAATGATTAGTGAGTTGACAGAATTGGCACTTGGCAGTATGGTCTCATGACTGTCATGTTTATTTTCCGTATATTTCTTAAATTTCGTTATATTTTCCAGTCTACGTGAAAGGCAATTTGTTTGTTCTAACGTGCAGAGTGATATTTTTAACATGTCGAAAGACACGGGAGCCGAAAATTTCACAGAAGATGAAACGACTCTTCTGATTGGGTTGGTGAAAAAATGTAAGAATATTTCAGAATGTAAGAAAAGTGATGTCATCATGTGTAGGTGGGGATGAGGATGAAAATTCTGATCTACCTGGTTCACCTGTCAAAGAAATTCAGAGTGAGATCTTGTTCAAACCCTTGAAGAAATTATGTTTTACGAGAATTTAAACTTCTATGAGTAATTGCTTTTCATTTCAGTTCCACAAAACGGATGTAAAAAAAATAAAAAAACTAACAACGGATTGTAGAATTAAAATAAATTCGTTGTCAGAAGCTAAACAACAATTAATTGGTTTGCACCAAATTAAACTCAAAGAAGAAATGGAGTGGAAAAAAGAGGAGTACAAAACAAGAATCCGTATTATGAATGGAGAACATCAAATAAATATTGAAAAACAGAAGTGTGAATTATCACTTTTGAGGAAAAAACTTGATAGAGACCAATTATTGAAGTTCTAGTGAGCAATGGATGAGAAATATTTTCTTTATTTCCTTCATTGAAGAAATATTTATAATGTTCTTATTTCCAAAGAGTTGAGGGTGTTGATAGTATTGTTAGTGTAAGTTTGTATTGATTCATTTCAGAGTATTAGTTGATGTAAAGATACCGTCTATTTGCAAACCCACTAAACATTGTTATATAACCCTAATGCAGCAGTTACATTACAATGTTGCATGTTACATTGTCGTTATATGTAACTTTAACATTTATGTTATGTGGATGTTATAGCAAAATGTCCGGGTAGGATACATAACAATGTTACAAGCTAAAAATGGTTATGTTGATGCAATGTATCTGCATCGTATCCGCAACGTATCTGTTTCACGATTTCTATGTTATATGATTGCGGTATTGTAACATTATCGTAATATCCACCAGCTATGTATAAGAAACAATAATATAATATATTTGTTACATAACAATTATACATTATTTAAGAACTACGTTATATTTATCTGTGATGTATAGGTAACATTGTGTGGTTATGTTTTGTCAGAATCGCATTACGGTTCCAGAAATTGGTTCTGGAATATAAATAAAAGAACAAGGAATAATATGAAAATATATTCAAATAACGAGTATAGAAAAATAAATAAATGAATATATGGAATTCTGAGAATTAAATTATAATTCTTTTAAAAAATCAAGAAGTGTAATTTATTATTCCGAACGCTTTTTCCGCTGCTTGGAAAATCTCAGCCACTGTTTCCTCAAAAGATATTCCAGTAAGATCTGGGAAGCAGTGCTCAGCTGCATCTGAAAGTGATAATAAAAAAATTATGGCCAGAATTGAATAATAGCTCTTAGAGATAAAAATGCTATTATTGTACTAAAGTCAAATCAGTACCAATGACAACATATTAAGGATATAACAGAAACCATTTTCCCCGAATGTGGTTGACATGTTTTTGCTGAGTTTTTCAACATTACATTATTTGACAAGCTCTTTTCAGAGATGTTGACAGACATGAATTATTTTCATTGTTGAGGCTCCCTACTTAATGGGCGAAATCTCGGGATGAATCATCAGGCATTTTTTCTGGAAAATGTGGATAGCATATTTGCTTTACATAGGGTATAAGTTCATCAAGACATTTTATACCTATCTAAAGCAAACCAAAACATTTTACTCTTACCTTACGATTAGTTTCATCGCCCATGGTAGTGAAAATGCTTGTTTATCACTAATAATGATAATAATACTGGAATCTTGGAAAGGCGACACGTGGCAAACTTGGTAGCAAAAACAAAATTACACTTTCTCTTTGTTGTGCACAAAGAATAATGAATAAGAATAACGCAGCGTACAAGTGACACTGTGGCGGTGGCGTGGCGATAGCGCAGAGCGTTTTCCTTCCTTTCTCAGAACAAGAAACTTGCGCGGCAGACCGTCGTGGCACAGAACAGCAGCCAGATCGATTCGGTCACGATCTCTTCGTTCAGAATAACGTAGAGCAATGTGGAATATGTGTGCTGAACTGCGATAGAACATCATGATCGTGATCGAATCGAACTTCGGAATCTGGTGCTGACTAAGTAGATCATACTGAAGAGAGAAAGAGAAATGAATGTAAAGGATGAATTGCATGGGTGGCAAACTGCCTCATCAAGATCAAGACTGTTATTTATTAATTGTTTTAATGGTTGGTACAAAAACGGAGCCAAAAACAGACTCGAACCAAAGAACTCACAAAAATGCTTGTTCTTTTTGAAATTATTGATCTTCAAAATACGAATAAGAATTTAATAACGAAGCGTTTTAATTTTTCTTCAATTTTTATATTTTATGACAAAAAACTATGAAGTGACAACAGAAACTTCATCAATGATTTTTATAACTGAAAAATATTACAAATATGGGTAGCTGTAATATCACATGAATGTTAATACTCACCTGTATGATAATATTGCATATTATGTACTGAGAAAACATTACTTTCCTGTCACAGAGTATAACATTACATACATATATTGAGATAATATTTCATAAACATAATATCATTCTAACAAAGTATACATTACAATGTTATTCCAAAAAAATGTTTCTTAATGTTATTGTTATGTTTCATGTTTAGTGGGAAGATGTGTTCATATATTTAATTTAGGATAATATTATTGGTACTGGGGTGTTATCCGGGTTTGTTTTCGGTAAACAAACCCGGATAACACCCCAGTACCAGCTACCTCCGGCCGTGAAAGTTTACGTTCCTAAATATTATTGATTGTTTTCAAAGACGTTTATTTCCAAAGTATTTATTTCAGAAGAAATGTTTGTATTTAGGCATTGAAAAATGTTCCAAATAAAACGTGTAATGAATTCTGTATTATTTCAAAGAGCAACATGATCGAATCTCTCCCTGATTACTCGGCGCCTTCTTGCAATTTCGACGACATTTATGATGGCTTCTTCATCATCCGACAGAAGTTCATTGAAAAAAACAGTGATGGAAATTGAAAGTCACAACACACTCCACAGTGAAAACATATAAGAATCACACATTCTGATAGAAAACGTGGTACCTTGCCTGAAAATATAAAACAAATCGGCAACCAATATAACACATTCAAAACAAGAAATACCTCACGTTCAATACTGGCACATACAAAAGCAACTAACATTACAGTGCACACAAAGAATCGTATTCATCATATTCCTTATTCTCGCGATTGAAAATATATCGGTAAATCATCAGAAACCTTGGAATTGCGAAAGAGTGAACACAAGATGTACATCAGGTAAAGTCAGATTGTTGGCTCCGAATTATTAGAACATAACCTCACTGCCGAAGGAGTAGAATTCTCAAGTATCCCTCGCATGGTGCAGTTGAAATTTATCGCAGTAAGGAGAATTTACACCAAGATTACCCATTGAGTACAAATGTATTTATTGTCTACTGCAGAGCTTCCCAATCTATGAGTCACGACCCACTGGTGGGTCGCGAGCGAACTTTTTAGTGGACCATAAAAACCGAAACAGTTTCGACATATCAAAGGCTATGAGATAAAAAGTGACTTGAGTTGAAGTTCATGTCAAAATTGTTACGGCGAAACATAGGAAACAATTCAATCCTTCCTATTGAAATATTTTTTTGATGTTTTTTTTGATGTTTTTTCTTCAAAAAATCTCTTTACACATATTAGTAACGGTCAAATTTCCTAGAAGTGGGTCTCGAGTTTGGTAACTTATTTTAGATGGGTAATACTTGTCCGGACAATTTTGGGAACCATAATTTGTCTACTGCAAGGCAGTAATCTTGATATCAATCTCATGATCATTTATTCTTGGTTGATTTGAATATTAACCGTACATGGTTTTTGATAGAGGATAATTGACGATTCGTTGGTAAAAAAAAAACACTTCGAGCATTATCGCTATTGGAGTCTGAATATCGGCCTACTCTCCTTGGTGAGGTTACAAAATATCATCGACTGAAGCAGTTCCAATCGTTAATAATTAAAAGAAATGATTCCACGCTTTGTGGAAATGAACAGAGTGATAGCTCAATAACAAGTATTGATTCTCAGATAGAAGTTCATTTGTTCACACTTTCGATGGTGAAAGCTTTCATCATTGAGATTACCAAAGCAGACACCGCGGTACATCCGTCAGAAGATCAAGAACTTTGTATTTTCAATATCAGAAATCCCTTTCTCTCGTTAGATCAAGGAAAAAGTATGAAGAGGTTTCCCAGACGTTATAGTATATGGGACATCTAACAGTTGTGATTTGACTGGTGAATTCACTGCTATGATTCCATCTTATATATTTTCTGATGACTTGATTGATATTGAGGGATTCTGATAACATTATGATCACAAAAAGTAAAACTTACCACGTCTGAACGTAAATTCATCACTAGCTTGCTACCATTTGAGGGGGCAATTTTGCTAAAAAATAATTGAAGCAAGTTCCGTATGCTTGTTATGATAATTGAGCAAGAAAAATTGACTTCTATGTAATACAGTGTCCATCGCGATATGTAGACAGGAAAATGATTTTCTTGGATATATTCTTGTTCTCTTTTCGTGAACGAATTGAATGTGTTTGAGGAATATACACATGAGTATCTATCAAAAGATTTTCTTTTTAATATTTTTCATTTCACTTCAAATCATTGAGAAGGTTCGTTAGTCACCCTCTCATCATTTCCAGTCAATTTGATCATTCATTCATTCATCAATGAGGTGTTTTTGCTTTATAGGTAGTCACGGTCCAAATGAATACGTTTTGGAACACATTAACAAAAATAAAACTGAGAATGTAGATCGTATTGAAAATAGATAAAAACAATGAACCTCATTTTCTAGATGTGATGATCAGCACTCCATGTAGTCAAAGTGTTCATCGAACGATAACACATAACACACTATAACTCAAACCACCATTCAAGTGTCAGAAAAGGTAGAGTGAAACGTCTTTATGATGAAAAAATGCAATTCATTCAAAATGGGTCATAAATTCACAAGTCACAATTCACGTGAAAAAATGGATTGTACTCACGAATTGAAAATTCATTTAAAAAAATCATTTCAAAAAATGATTTTTACAAAGTATCGTGTTGAAAATATTTTCAACACTATCAACACTAATGTTAAAAGAATTTTCAACATGATTTTTTCCCTTCTAGATAGACTAAGGAGATGGTTTCGCTGAAATTTCCCTATACGTTTCAAGTCTTCACCAGCTAAGCCGATTTTTTCGGTAACAATTCAATTGAAGCTTTTTTTACAGCCTCTTCAATATCGCCAGAAACACACGATTCCTAACTATCGTTTTTCATTATGCAAGACATTGAACACCAGCAAGAACTTTAAATGTGACTAAATAAAACGCGTGAGCTGTAAACAATACTGTTTGTTGGTAACCAGGTGATTTTGCGTCACCCGACGAGGCCACTTCACAGCAAATGCGATAACATGAAAATAGTTTACTGACAAGAGATGTCAAAATGTGTTTTCAGAGAGATACTAAATTCATCTATTTTACTATGAAAACAAAACAGTTGTACGAATAACTTCGTATGATATTTGTATTGAAAATAAATTTTATTTTATTTTTAATACTCATAGAATAAATAGCTATTATTGTCTGTAGCAAGGCGTCGGCCATCTTAATAACAACCATGTTGATTCATCTATTATTCATGTCAGATTAAGGTTCATTGTAAGATGGCTATATACTGGTGCTTTCAGTGTTGCGATATTGTATCAGACAAACCTGTAGACAGGGTGTAGTTATTGAAAATTAGGCCTTAAGGGTGCACTTGTGGTATAAATTTCTAAAAATTTTCGAGATCATTCGATCCATGGAACACGTTGTTGCCAATACAGATCACTTTTGGTTAGAACAGAGAATAGAACGCGAGATCAGTGTGACGTTTGAGGAAAACAAACTTCATTTTCAATGACCTACCTCCAAGAATGATCTCACGTTCTAGTATATTCAATAACATTTTGAAAATTAAAAAAAAACACAAGAGAACTTTGCCGGCAACAAGATTCTAGAGTGTGCACGCGTTCTGAATATTCTATAAATGCTGTGATATTTGTTTTAGATATTTTCAGTTCAACCCAGAAGATTATAAAAAATATTAATGATTTCACTCACCAGAAAAAATGACATTTTTTCACTTAACATATCCATAAAAGTTGATCACAATTCTCACTCTTATTCGCTCACACGCATTAACGTGAATAATATTCGGCTGAATTGTGATACTACTTCTAAACCGAGACATTGAATTGAGATCACAATATTATATTGCTCAAATGAAAATATCAACAATCAACCAGAATTCGTAACGACATATCCACTTGGCAACACAGGACGTGCACATGACTGTCAACTCCACTGCGAGAGTGACGATACCTGGCGAATTTTTTGAGTTATTACTACGGTCTACGTCCTCAATTCTTGATCGAGTAAGCCAGATCGGACGTCTGCTTCGCTGAAAATCTTTTATATGGAGTGAAAACACCAGTATACAGCCACTTTAGTTCATTGTCCAAAATAAACTGTTCATAAAGTAAATGTATTTTTTTCATGCCATTGGATTTCTTGTTTCTGTGCAATGTCTCTACAAGTGGAACTAAAACATTAGCTTCGGAACATCATTCATAAATCAATGATGCTTTCTTAATGAAGCTCAGGGACTATAAAACATGCCTCTCGTACTCGAGAATTCATAGGGCGGCCGCTCTAGTGTCACGAATAATGCTTACGGGAAGCGCATTTTCCAAAAATTTACATGACAAAAAGCGCATTCCGAGATAATAAGAAACCCGTTGAAGTAACTAGAAATATGACTTTATTACAGCATGAATAATACAGAGGGATGTAAGGCGCTCGTTACGTGAGTACGAATCTCCGACGAACTGAGCCAAGACGAATTGCAATCGTTCCTTTCCTTATATTATGTAAGTGAGGATTTCGCACTGGTGTAACATCCACAATTACCATATGATGGAGTGATGCTCCATGAAAGCTTATTGCCTTTAGTCGGGAGTTTTACGCTCTTTCGAGATCTTTGGAGAACACATGGCTTTTGGATAGAGAGGAGAAAACAAAATTTAACAATTCAGTTGCGACTTGATGATTCTTTTCTTTGACACAATGGTTGAGGCTTTCGCAGCCTGAGGTTTTTTTTCGGGTTTTAAGGCTGTCGTTTTTTGTCATTTCTTCCTGCCGTTTTGCTGGTGCGAGTGGCTAGCTTCTTCTGAGGCTCATATATATTGAGTTAAACTCCGATGACTGCGTATTCATATGGATTCGGGTAGTTTGGAGTGCTAAATAATTTGTCTGGATTCAGAGAATTTTTTTCCATTTTATTGAGGAAAGGTTTACATAGGTACAACCATTGTATATAGACTACCTAGTAGGCTAACGCTAATGTATTTACCGTTGGATAGAAATATCATCGCTACAGCGATCTTTTTGACCGGCACGTGGAGTCGAGACAGGCCCGTATTGAACTAATAAACTATGAGTACTCTTCGCTTTAAATAGTGTAATCATATTCGTAACATTGAAGTGGAGTGTTAATTCATGAATATTTCTACAAATACGTATGAAAAAAATCTGACCTGAATAATTCAGTGATTTAGACAGAACTAATAATATAATTGACTTTATCAAAAAAACACTTTATTGTGTGATTTCCACTAGACAGTTTGCCAAACCGCTACACGTGCTTTACTACACAATAGCTTTTTCAGATCTACAGAAGCTATTCTATAGTGAAACACGTGTAGCGGTTTGGCAAACTGTCTAGTGGAAACCACACAATTGATTTTCAATGAAATTTTTATGTATTTTCACCAAGTCGGCCATTTAAGTAATATAATTTAGAGTAAATAGATCCATATTATATGAAGTTGAATATTGGAATGTAAGTAATGCATAAAAAACAGTTTTATTTTTTATTGAGGTGGCGGTTACTTGAAGGAAACCATAGTTGTGAGACTATAAGGTGAAACACGATTAAATTTCCACATAATGTAATGTCTTCGCGACATGTTTCGATACACTGTATCTTTTTCAAGCGAATGTACTATGAACACTGTGTTTATTCAAATTAAATTCAATCGTGTTTTACCTAAAAGTGTCATAAACAACAGTTATCAAACACGTTATGGTGTAAGCGGACAGAAGTCCTGACAGATCAGTACATACCGAACACAAATGTTATAGTTCAGTTTTTCAATCACATCTCGGATCAGGATTTTTGATCACGTGACCTGA
Source organism: Zygogramma bicolorata (assembly GCA_032362365.1). NCBI lineage: Eukaryota > Metazoa > Arthropoda > Insecta > Coleoptera > Chrysomelidae > Zygogramma > Zygogramma bicolorata. The sequence continues at coordinate 676,930 of JAVJAQ010002147.1, read as the reverse complement.
GGTGTATCGAACAATTCTACCTGAGGTCATTTATTGTGAGCTCTGAGCGCTAACTTGGCCCCAAGCTGTCGTTTATAATAAATCGAAGAGATAGAGTGCTCGGAGCGAAAGCATAGGTGACCGAAGCGTGCATATAGAGGAGGGTTTGAAGACATACATTTATAATCAAAAAATTTAATAGAAATTCAACTATGCTGTAAGATTGATAATTTTACATTGTTAGTACCTATTCGAGTTTTCATTTATTTCGAAACAGTTTTACAATACTTATAAATTTATGTTCTTAATAATAATTTCAGTATATACTCAGTATATACTGACTTATAATAAGCCATTATCTAATTTAACTGACACCATCAATCATGATTTTCATTTTTCCCAGGCTTTCAGTCTGATCTGAAAATTCCGTGCTATTTTTCTTTTTTCGGAATAAGCATGTCCTTTCACGAATTCTGTGAAAATTCCCAAGTGGCACCCTGTCTAGTTTTCGACTTATGAGTCAATATCTGATCAAAGTGTCACCATCCATATTGATTTTTAATTTTGTCAGGGTTTCCGTCCGATCTGAAAATTCCGTGCTATTTATTTCGGAATCATCATGTCATTTCACGTATTCTCTGAAAATTTCTAAGTGGCACCCTCTCTAGTTTTCGACTTATGAGCAATTATCTAATCAAACTGACACCATCAATAAAGATTTTCAAATTTTCGAGGCTTTCCCTCCGATTTGAGAACTCTTCAGTCATCATTTTCATGCTTCAAGTGTTAGCCGTTCGTGTTTCCGACTAATGGTTAATTATATAATTCAAATATCTTCCGAACATCAAAAATGACATTTTCAATTTTAACGTTTTCCGTGCTATTCAAAAGTATACTAATGATGTTTTCTATTTTCTCAAGTTTTTTCAGTCATCCTCCATGCTTATGATTACGATTCATGCTAAGTGAATATTTTGGTCAATACGTTTCAATTTCAATGCATGAAATCCGCCCTATGGAATCGTGGCTGGCAACGAATTTTACAGAAACGTTGCTAACTTTTCGTTGCTAACTTCACACACATTACTCTTTGGTAGATTACCATTCCAGGGGGTTGGGATGTCAAAGGAGTTTATGTCTTGCAGTCGGCAAAAATTCCTACAGAAACTAGACCTTATGTATTAATTTTTTGTTACAAAAATCAAACCTATCACCCCCGTTCTCTCGGATATTCGAAACAAAAATAGATTTTGTGGAGTTTCACCTCTGTATAATACAACCTACATTTTCGAAAGAAGGGGGTGAAGGGTTGATTTTTTTTCCACTGAAGCAGGTTTTTGGTCGAGTTTCACCTCTGTTTAATTTAAAAATAACTCGGGAATCATTTGCTGACCTGCAATTTAGCTACACCCAAAAATTGGTGTCAATCAATACTGAAGCTCTCTGATAAATAAAACCAAGTGAATAAACTTCATATAAATATCAACTATTCGTAAATTGTGAACAATAATGATATTGAACACAACAAATATATGAATATAATCCAAGTGAAAGGTACGGTAAAGCTACGAAATAGCCGATGCCGGTCCTGTTACAATCCAGTCTGTCGGGTGTAACGAAAACAAGCGATTTTCAACCTTAATAAACGTCTGCATCCATTCGACGGTGCTGCCAACTACATTTCGCCTCCATCGTCCTCCAATGATAAGTCCATAAGGTGAGCCTACTATGTAATCTGAATACAATGGTACAACCATAAGATCTATGGAAACATGGATGAAAGTGCGTGAAAGAAACTGCAGACTAGTGCAAACTGACAAGTCGGCTGTGGCAGAACACGCACTCAGTGGGGAAAACACAGAATTCTGTTTGAAAACGCTGAACTCAATAGCCGACTGATACGGGAAAATTTCAACATACGGATAATTTCAACAGAAAAGAAGAAGCTATGAACCTCAACCGGATATTGAATCCCACTTTAAGAAGTTCAAGAAAAACAATCGTCAGGTAGTGCGGCATTTAATACTATTGATAATTTTCCGAATCCAGATAAAGTAATAAGCACTCCAAACAACCTGAATCCATATAAATACGCTTTACGAAGTCGTATTACCAAGACATTGAAGTCAAAAACCCTTTGAAGAAGCCAACCATCGCGCCATCGTATCGACAGGAAAACGACGGCCTTGAACCCGAACGAAAGTAGAGATATTGACTCCTTTCTTTATTTCCATCTTGCTTCTTACTCAATTTGAGCCATTTATATTTTGTTCAATTTCTGTTCATTTATATTTCCTTTCTATTTCAATATCCATGAATTTTCTGTTCCTCCGAGAAAAATTTGCAATATTTTATATTCACATTTTGATACTTCAATTTTGGTCTATAGCTCCTCTTAACATATTTGTCAGGTTTCAATTGAGCTAATGTTATATGAATAATGATCGAGCCATGGTACCAGTCTTTTATTCTGCGCTAGTGTTGATTGTTGGTTGAAGTGACGGTTCCACGGTTTTCAATACTATCGATATACTTTTTCCTTATAAATTCTCAAAATCCATATGAAAAGTGAATCAAAATAAAGATGAAAATACTGAGGATTAAGTTTCTATGACTGGGAATGAGAATATAAAAGTATTTAGAGTATTTTTTTTCAGGAATAACCTTAATGTAGAGCTATTCGGCAGCTTTCCTCAAAGAAATGCACAGATACATCGTCGAAAGCGTTTGATCAAGTTTGACATCAAGGGTACTTAGCTTAACTGCCATTACATGGCCTACTCCTTCAATCATGTGCTTTGCTGCAGAGTTATCTGTATGGTAGATCTCCATATCTTGATGTCTTTTCCTTTGTTGTTTTTGCCTCATTGAATTAGAGCGACTCCCTGTTTTGATACATTGTTCTGAAGATGAAAATACCCTATATATACTGATTTATTTTCCAGAAATCCAATTTCATTATGTGAAAGCAGAACTTAGGAAACAATGAAAAAATTAATGAAGTTTCTACATAAATTTTCAAGGGGGTCTCAAAGATAGAAGAAGATTGATCTCCCATTGCCTGGTATTTGAACAGTAGTAGTATTGACCGTTTCTACTAAATTATCCTCTATTACTCCACGTGAGATACGTTGATAAAATGGCTCCTCAAAAGCTTTGTTTCTTGTTTTGTGGAAAAAATTTACAGCCGACCAGCCCTCGATGTACGAGGAAAGAATCCATTTTTTCTGGAATAGTGTTTCCATGAGTGGGGTTCGAAACAAAAAACAACGTTGAAGTTTCTTAATTTCATACAGAAGGATGCGAATAGTCTTGACGGTGATGCATCGCTCACTCTTTCCTCTGGAGAAACGTAGGAAAGTCAGCAAAATGTTCCTTTTCAATAGTTCTTTTCAAGGTTGATGATATCCCAGAATATCTACAATCGTTCCGGAATTGCCAGTTCGTTTACTGTTGAGTCGAATAGTGCAGCCTTCCCATCCTTTGTTTCAAGCTCGAAGAAAAGTTGAACTTCTTTCTTATAGTTAGTTGTTTTTTCAGGAGAACGACTCAGCTTTGGAATTCCTTACCAAGAGAGGTAACATCTTTAAAAAAAAAAAACGAGAATGAGCGCTAATTTGTACGAATATAAGTCACTGGGTAGGCTTCTCTTCCTTTTTCCACGCGATTATTTTCGAGCATTGCAAGACGTTACCTTTCGTGACGACCTGATTAAAAATAATTCAAATTTTAGTCACTCGTGAATTCATGTTTATTAAATGAGCATTATGATGAGGGATTGGACATGAATAATGGGCCCATTAACTCATCGCCCTTTCGTTGATAGCCCAATATTGGTATCACTCACTTTCAGTCCACCTTCAGGAAGACATGGCCGTAAATTATTCGGGAGCTCTTGTACAGAGAACGACAAGAAGGTTCGATATAAGAGGACGAGAATCTATCTGGCTGCCAGCCACTGACAAATTTAATTTGAACAGACAAAGAGGTGATGCCTTCCGAAATTTGATATCGCTATTTCTGATATTCGAAATGCCGTGTGCTATATTATATTCCTTATTGCATTGTTTTTCCCATGGTGGCAATTATTGCTTCAGAATTTTCTACGGACGTTATTTATGATAGAATATTATATTTCTTTATCATCACACGTCTGTTTGGTAATTGTGGTTTTGAAAATAGTTCATTAGGGCAAGGCTTATATACGATGATCACATATTCTGCAGTAGCTACTGTAATACACTATATTATAATGGGAGAGGCCTTGAGTTGGTCTTCTTAGATTCCGTTGAATTCATGGAAATTCCCCTGGAAAATTTAAATCTGTGGGGTGTTCTAGGCAGTCCAAAATTGTCAACATCTATTTAGGGCATACGGCATACATTGTCAGCTGGACCACGAGAATAGTTGAATTTGATTGTTTATCCACGGCTATTGTATAAAATATTCATAATGCACGTGTTTCTCAAAAAATTAAAATATTCAATAATCACTAGTGAATAATAATACAAACATGCATTACGAATATTTTTTATACTTTTGTTGAATTTTTTGATATCATTGAGCAGACGAATTTTGAACAGACTGTTATAAAGTATGATTTTGGTGAAGTTAACGATTTTCTTTGAAATATTGCATTCAAAATGTTTGGTTTATCCAATAGTCGTAGACAAAGTGTATTCTGCTATGATAGCTTTTCTTCTCTCAGGGATTCAGGCCACTCGCCTGCGGCTCGTGGCCGTGAACTTTTGGGGTGTTCTATGTATAATTGATGATATGAATTACAAGACTGAGTTTTTGTCTTCCTTTTGGTTTGAACTGAATCCAATAATTTATTTTCACTCAGCACTAGGTTTATATAGCTGTCCAATGTTTTTTCAAAACCCTCCTGAAAATTTTAAGAAGATTGAGTTTTCGTAACTGATACAGAATAACGTTTTCATTGAGGATTCGATTTTTTATAATATTCATCTACACCCGCACTATAATAATACACTTATATGCCCACAACCCGTTTTATAATGAAATCCATTACGATACAGATTTTCATTACGATACAGATTTTCAACCGATAGAAACCCCTTATTTTTCAATTAATCATGCTGTGAATTGGACTTTCGTCAAAATCAGTAGGTATTAAATTTTCATAATTTCAGAATATAGCTAAGTATGCTTCGATAATTATATTATCGAAATGTCTGATATCAGCGATATAGAAGAATAACCATCGACTCCACACATATGGGAGGAAGCAGAAAATGCAATGTAGAATATTGTTCCCCAAAAATCTTATTGTACGAAAAAATATTTCATCATCATCTGCTCAAATATCTCTCCATTTCTTATTGTTATATTTTTTCAAGTACAATTTTGTGGAATTCTTCTAAATAAAAGGATTAAGTACTATTATTGTGTTCAACAAAAATATAAATATATTATTTATATTTTTCCATTATTTATCGGGTGTAGGAAAATAGCGTATGCAACCCTCATGTGATGGATATTAATACACTCGCATAAACTTCGGCTCGTTTCGTATCACACTGCATCACACTTTTCACTGTTCGCAGACGACACTAGCATAATCGTCCAAGAATTCGACCAAGCCACTCTTCAAATCACTTCAAAACATCTCATGTTTCACATACACGACTGGTTCTCTGCTTACAAATTACGTCTTAATCTCTCTAAAACTAATTCCATATTCTTTCAATAGTATATCCATATCCCAGAATTTGACATTGAAATCAATAAAGAGGTCATTACTCCGACAAATTATACAAAGTTTTCATGCATTCATTTGAACTGCAACCTGAAATGGACAGAACATGTCAGGCAACTGAGCAAAAAACTCCACAAGTCTCTATATGCCATTCGAACAGTCAAGCAGAACCTGGGCGTATCAGTTGCCAAAACGGTCTATTTTGCCAACTTCCATTCTTCAATGCAATACGGCATCGAATTTTGGGGAAATTCAAAAGATACAAAAAAAATTCATTGCTCAAAAAAAAAAAAATACGAATTCTATGCAACCCCACACAAAGAGACTCCTGTAGAAACCATTTCCAAAAATCATATATCCCAACATTCTATAACACCTATATTTTCAAAATAGTTCTCACCATTCATAAGAGGAGAAACGAATTGACGAGACCTGAAAACGTATATTTCTACCCAACAAGGATTCAAGATTTCATACTACCCACATACAGGTACGACCGATCGAGAAAAGGACCTCTTTACACAGGCATCAAGGTGTACAACACAATTTCCGACAACCTCAAATCACTTCCTCAAAAAAAATTCAAACGCAAAATTAAAAAATACCTGAAGCAGTACACCTTCCACAGCCTGGATGGATTTCCCAACCAAGAAAAACAATGAAAATTTGTGTGTTCGTGAAATCTGTTGAATTTTTGTAGCGCTCATTATCTGATATTACCTACATTCATTTCATTCTACAAATATCATCGGTACCAACCTTACACCACAGATACATTTTAATCATTTCTTGCCATTTCCACAAATAATTTACCATCTAGGTTAGATAATGTATATATGTATGTATGTTTATATGTATGTATATATCAACTGGTAATAGTTTCCTCAAGCCTGACTAGGCCGAAATACTTCAACGAAAGAAAGCAGTGTATGTATTTCTGATGTGTATGTATGCATGTAAGTAGTATTTCTAGGAAATAAATGTTCTATCTATCTATCTATCTATCTATCTATCTATCTATACTGGTTGATGCGTACGATGAGATTGAATTTGAGATTGAAAATAATTTAGATACTGTATTCATTGAAAATGGGTCAAGCACAGGAAAATTCACCAGATTTTGTTTCGAATATCTCTGGAGAGAAATGAAGGAGATCTCCATCATAACTAGACTGGAAAAACATACTTCTTATGGACAGGCGAGAAGTGTCAGTAACAGGACCTACTATCGCATGAGTTTCACAGATTATTGAGGATTGACAAAGGAGTTGGCGCATGTGGTTGGGTGCCGAGTCTGTGACCGTACACCTCTGTGTTCGACCCTCTAACGGGGCAGATATTCTTCTGCTGTATTGAGAAATGATTCTACCACGTTACATTATTGTCCGGTCTGCAGATAATCATCTTCCTGATATAGGGCCTAGTGGACAATTCTGCAGCCAAACTCGATGGCGTTTGGTGTAAAAAATAACATGTACAATATGCCGGATTGCTGATGAAGAAAGAGTTGGTGAAGAAACCGAGTTTATTGAATGAAGTATTGGAATACCTGGAATACAACATCTTTCAGTCGACAAAAACAGCATGCTTTTGGTATACATGTTTATGACGGAATTTTCATATAAAGTTTCTTTCACTTCAACTTCGACCATCCATTTTGTACCTTTCTTGTTTCATTCAATTTGTAAAGCTTAGAAAATCGTGCTAAGTCAAGTTTGTAATAAATCTGGCCCCATTGGAATGAAATATCAATACGATATCTGAAAAAAAAATATCAGGTATTTTTTCAGCCAGAAAATGTATTTCAAATCATAACAAACACCTATATTCGAACAATTTTCCCAATCAGAAATTATATACAGATTCAAAGTTTTGTTCTTCGAAGTTATTTATTCACTCTCATGAAAAAAATTGATTCTTATTGATTTTTTATTGCAATTAGCCACGATTAGTTCGAAATACGTCTATTGTAGTTCTACACAACAAAAAAACATTTCTTGAATACGAGCCCAAACGAAAAAATTGATGGATGATCGGAAATAAAGTGGGACACATTGTATAGATCATGAAGATTATTCACATTACTTTTCAGTACAGTTGCAGTAATACTCCTTATATCATTGTTTGGTTTATGGAAAGTTGGGTTTTATTACTCTGCAACTGAATTGAGTTATTGTAGGAGTTATCAGTATCGTTCTCTATCTCTGGAAATATAAATTGTTATTCCACTGGATTTTATGTTCCAGTATGATACTTCCTTCCTTTGAATCCTTTAGTTTCCGAACACTTTTCGAGACTTCTGGCACTAAAAATACATTCTCACTCAATTGTGCATTCTCTCATAAACAGTGGATATAAAATGAAGTGCCCTACTGGAATAATCCATTAATCCAGATTTGAATGGACTTCTTCTACGACCCTAGCACAAAGCCAGAGTCAAAGGCAAAGAAGCGATTCATCCTTCGTCAATAAATCATACTGAAAGACCCCGTTTTAAACACTTTTGATTTCAGAGTCACTCACCCTAAGAGGTTTCTGATGAAGTTTTCAAAATATTTTGTACGAGTTTAGTTTGGATACGGGGAAAGAGGAGTGCATCATTTCCTTCCGTGAAATAAAAAAGCACTTTATCCCAGGAAACTTATGATCCTTTGGGATGAATAAATGATAAAGGCTTTTCATTAGTCCGCTCTTTTTTTGTTATCAGTTCTTCAGACCTATCGAATTGTTGATTGGTTACCCTCGAAAGTCGGAACTTGTGCAAGTAGAGGATTTAAAGGACCTTCCAACGTGTGTCTCCTAGCACACGTTATTCATGAAATATGTGAAAACATCGATTATTGCATTTTTCTAGAAAGAGAAAAGGTAATGGTAGAAAAAAAATATTGAAAGTAGTGCAAACAATACGGGAAACGATTTCTTTGTGCAGACTATTGGTCCTAAAAAAAATTCCTCAGTGCAGAATGATATTGACACATCAAATAATTAGACAATGAATTTTCCATAAACTTCAAACTCTGGTCATAACTAGTTATTACCAGAGTTTGGAATATCGGTGTGAAAATCTAAATTGAATTGAACATTGAGGAACTATGTGAAAATGAACAAGCTCATCCTCTTTAATAGTTTTTAGTAGGGTTTGATATTTTTCTCAAATATATTTTGTTTTTCATGTGGAAATGTGTTTTTGTTTCAACTGAGCCCTACAATTATATGGGGCTAGGAAGAATTGTAATTTTCCGTTGAGGGGTAAAATCTCTGAAAAATATTGAGAAGTCCCAACCGAGACACTCAATCGACTTAAGTTTTGTGGATCACCACCAATAAACCGAAATAATTCCTTATTCTAGACCTTGTTTTTGTGTCGGTTGGTGGTCGAACAGGGACTCATTTTCATTGGATTCCCGGTCTCGTCAGAAATTTTTCTGGCCGACTTTATGCGATAGGGAATTGTTGGATGCCTGTAGTTACAAATTCTGTGATTGGGATCTGTCGATCGAATACATGCATTGTGATTTTTTCGGGTTGGCTACGGTTAACATAGCGAATGCTCTACAGAAAAATCAATAAGACACCCTGAGAGCGCAACGAACTTCTATAAATAGCTGTTCCTTAGCCGCACAAGTCTCTGCCTTCTTGTCGCACTTGAGTTTGTTTGACAAGGATGAATCGAAAATAAATTGAGAATTCAGCTTTCAGATATCAGGAGTAACTATTCCTACAAAGTCAAGTATCTCGATGCTAGGAATTACGATCACTAATAGTCTCTCATGGAAAAACCATGTGGGATCGATCGCTAAAGGTTCTTCCCAGAAGCTTGGATTTCTTTTCCGTGTGAAGAAATATTTCACTTCTCGTTAGCCTCTAATGATCTACAAGACTCAGATATGACCTGTCTTGGAATACAGTTCTCATGTATGGATCTGGGCACCAAAACGTTCATTGAAGCTTCATGATTCTATTCAGAGAAGGGCAATCCGTCTTGTTTGTGATTCTTCGCTCACAGACTCGCTCACTTCTTCGGAGCATCGTAGTAGGGTTGGAGATTTGTCTCACTTCTATAGATATCTTCACCCCTGGCAGTATCTACACAGATGATCCGGCAAGTACATGATTCGTATCTCTCTAATGAGAGCTTGGAGACCTGTCGAACCTCTCTTGCTCAGGTATATTTATTCGATATAACAGCTAAACTTTGGAACTCCTTACCAAGAGAGGATTTTCTTCAGGCTCACAAACTTCAAAAATTCAATGTTAATACTAAATCGTATCTCCTGTCCTTTGATTCATGCGGAGTTCTTCAAACATTATCCTCCGCTGCTTTTCTTTTCCAGATCTATATAAAATAACACTTCTATGAAAGCAAACACTCTCTGTTGCTACGTGTATATCCTCATATTGCATGTATACATTGTATCGCTTGTGTTGAAAGTAGTTTGCAGTTTGATATCACAAGAATTGTTATATCAAAACACTATGCCTTCAAGTTTTTTTGGTCTTATCCTTCCATCAAGAAATCCGTCATGGAATGTAGAGAACAAATACAGATATTTTCATTGGAAAGAATACAGAAGAAGGTGAAATACCTCTAAATAGCGTGAAGTTGAATTTCAAGAGAATAGAAAGTAATATATTGTTTTCACCAGATATATCTTAAATGTTGGTACTTTTTTCAGATTGGAAAAACTATCATTTAATTTGTTAACTAATAGTACGTTCTACCACTAAACATCGACCCTTTCCCTCAGAGAATAATCTTGCAAAATAACACAAAAATTACTAGAATACTTAGTTGTCTTTATTGTTCGTGGCTAATCACTTGTCCAAGATGAATAAAAACCCTGTTGTGTTGACTTATACCTAATAGATTGTAAGTGAATTTTCTCGACTCCTCGCTATCTTGATTTTGATCAATTTTAACTGAAGAGATGCCTTCGATTGTTTTCCAGCAGAGGTGTGATAATTTGATCTGTGATGCCGTCTGCTCGACGGCCATTCGATTATTCATAGATTTATAGGTTGTTTATTTCATGGTCTCATGTTTTGCATGCAATTTCTTGCTTTTTCACTAAATGCTAGGAATTATGTAGTCATCACATTTCGACTGATTATTAGGTATTCCTTTTGCTTTCAATTTGATGAAAAATAAATCAAAAACTCAGTGATTGTGATGTGATTTTAAATCTTCCGAAACAATAGTTCTGAGTGAAACTGGAAAGTATTGATATCTTATCTTTCTACTTTCTGAGGAACCGAAGATAGGTAAGTACTTTTTTCTTCATAGTGTTAAAAAAAAGCAATTTTAATGTTATTTCGAGCCGATGATATTAGGGATAAGTAATACACGTTACACGAGCGTTTTATTTTGAGCTTTGCAAATTGGTTTATAATAAATGTTACTATCACTATAAAATCAAACAAATACAAGAACATTAACGATGAAGACAAATAGAATGTAAACAAGAAGAACGTGAAAGGAAACAAGAACTAGGTACAAGATTTTGAATATTAAAGGAACCTTTAAATGCATTCAAATTCAAATCGAACTGTCAAACATTTAAAAAAAAATTATAGCTATTTATTAGATGAACTTGACCTTACGTGTTTTGTATACTGATAATTCTATTGGTGAACGAAAGATCCCGCAAGAACTTATCCAATGAGACCGCCGTTATCGAAAATCACTCGTGAGTTGCCGCCTCAATGAAAATGTACCCTTACAAAATCGCATTTGTATCACCACCTCAACACCACGTACCGTCAAAAAATGTAAGTTTACTCTTCGATTTCTCAGGTCGAGAGAAATTGGCTAAACAAAAGCATATTGGTCAGAGCACCAGAGTTTTTATTCATCTTGCACTTGTCTCAGATATTCGCAGCATCAAATCATCGATTGATTCCTGAACAGAACCGCATATTTTCCCCAAAAAAATACGAGCACAATGATCCCGCACACTTCAAGGCTTATTGACTACTTTTGTTGTCGAGCAGAAAGCAAAGCTGCGAAATCTGATATCAGGATTTCATCCATGGAAGTGGCTGACATCATTCAAGTTTGGGAAATTGAGCTGTCAGGCATGAGTTTCTCTCGTCACTTCGAATCACTATCCTCCAATCCAAACTAGTGGAAAATCGACAGCAGCATTAAATTGTGTGTATACGAACTGTTGAGTGATCCGAAGGAATGTTGTTTCTTTGCGGTTTGTTATTGACAACAAAACATTTCGCTAGACGCAATGAGTAATAACATGCCATACTCCATTCTATTGGAGAAATATCAGTCGAAACTAAACTCTTCATCTAAAATTTTATTTCTACAGTAGCAGTACAGTTTTCAAATTATAATAAGAAATTGAAGCTCAGATATTTTTCACAAAATAAGTATTAGCAGGAGTAGACATTTTGGAATTAATTGCTATCATATGAAGAATTTATCATAATGAAACTGAACTGGTTTTCATGATGATTTTACGCAACATGTTCGTGAAACTTTGTGTCATTCGAAATGATATTTATGTAAATGAAGCGATGTTTTTTCCAGAACAGATGCAAGACAGACTGCAAATTCATCCATCGACATCATTCCTGGACGACTGTGAAAAGTGAAGGCGCAAGCCGAGACTTAGCAGCACAGAGGAAAATATAATATTTTTCTGCAAATGGTTTGAAATTCGACAGATACAAAAAATCGGTAATAATTTTCTTCACAATCAAATGGTTCTTTGAAATTTGTAATAAAATTACTAGGGTTACTATGGAAACAGTTTTCAATCATCAGAACAGTAACAAGTGTAAGGGAATCTTGAAATTGTTCTTCAAGAAATTTTGTCTGTAATGGCAAAATTTCCTAGTGATTTGCGGAAAAATCAAAAACAACTGCCTCCATTATCTTCACTTGATATTGATATCGAAGATTCGTAATATATGTTTACAGTTTCTTAATTTTTTTTTTCTTCAAATCATTTTTTGAAATAATTTCATTTGATTCCACAAACGTTTCAGCCAATTGATATCGAAGTTTCTTCATGGAATAGTCTATGCTCGAAGCGGAATGATCAATTTTTTTCTTTTTCATTTCACGGAACACAATCGGAAATATTCAAAAGCGCTACGGGAATAGTATTTGACTAGAAATATAACTTGTATCATGCAGCAGTGGTTTATTGTTATAGTTATGATATTTTTGGGTTCCTTATTTACTTGTATAATACTCCGAACAACACTATACTGTTTTTATTGACTTCAATATAAAATACCACTACACTGACTTATAATTTGTTTACAAAAACTTTGATTTCTCAACTGATTGAAACATTCAACACTACTAAAAAACTTCATAAAACTTTCACTTCTGCACAAAGCTCCACTAAGTTCTACTTTCTCGCAATTCTCAATACTCGATAATAATAAAAAACTCTGCCCTGTTGATGAAACGTCTCACCTATATAGTCTGTTTCATAAGAAACAATTTGTCTAGATTCATCCATTTCAGAACATTTATTCTGGCTCCTCATATAAATTCACATTTTTAAGACGCTCAGCGCCGGCGCTAGGGATTCCGTAAAATTGTAATACGCCATTGAAACGAATGATTTCCATAACTATCTTTCTCCAAAGGGTGTTCATCTGTAATTGTGAGCTCATTGAGTTTTCGGATTTCGAGTAGTTTCACTTTTGTTCAAACTAGCTTAATCACTATGAAAAGAAAGTAAGGTAGTATAACTGAAATGAACAGTTCTTCCCTTAGTATATGTTTCATCACTTTCGAAATTGAAAACTGAATTGAAATTCAATACGGGTGTTCATCCAGTGGTGACAAAGGTATTATTGTACATAGCGTCATTCAGTTGTTTGAGGTTGAATAGTTGCTACTTGAGATAATATTGCATCAACAATGAAACAATTACAACTCATTTCCAGTTAGTCCGGAACAAAAATCTTATGAAGTATATACAGTGCGTTCATAAAGTGTGGAAACGCTCCATTATCTTACGATATAATTATTTTCAGAGGTAAAGCTCGGACAGGTCGATTTTGCATTTCAGTCTTCCATCTTTTTTTACAAAAAAAATAATTTTTTCCCCCACCACCTTACAAGATATGACGTCATCGATATTTTTTTTTAAATTGAAAGGGTATATTTTTATATCAAAAATTGAAAGCCCATATTTTTCTGAGTTCAACCATACCATATACGTCATATCTAACACTTCAAGTTACAGTATACTGAGTATAAATGAAACCAGTATTCATATTTCTCAACATTCATTTAATAATTTATTTTGCAATGGAAACCTGAGAATTACTCAGTAGTTAGTACGAGTATATTTGCCATACTTGAGTAGTAGGCTATGAAAACATCTGAAAGCCCTCAGCAATCAGACAATATTTCCTTGGTTACCATTGCATATGTCATTATTAAATTGATTTGTTGTGTAGCATATCGATTTATAAGTCTGCAATAATAACTTTCTGAAAAATATTACCCTAAAAGCTATTATTTGAAATAACGATGGGGCTGTCAGAAAAACAGAGAATAGAAGTTCTGATGATCTTAGGTTACGGCGATCGTAAAAGAAGTATGGCAGAAGTATGCGAAATCTTTAATGAAAAATATCCTAATCGAGAACCATTAAGCAAATCGACGGTAAGCAAAATATTACATAAATTTAATGAAATCGGCAATGTTAGGAATAAACCTAAGAGTGGCAGACCTACCGTTGCCGAAGATACTCAATTGAATGTATTACTTGGAATTGAAGAAAATCCTCATTGTTCAATCACAACTTTATCTGAAAACAATGAGATATGTCGTGGTGCTGTGGATAAAATTCTAAGAGCAGCCAAATTACATCCATATAAAATTAAACTGATACATGAACTTAATGAAGACGACTTCGATAGGCGCATGGAGTTTTGTGAAATTATGCAAGAAGTATGTAATCAAAACGATGGGTTTGAATTTAATGTCTTATTTTCGGACGAATCAACTTTTTTTACAAACGGTACTGTGAATAAACAAAATTGTCGTTATTGGGCACCAGAAAATCCCAATTGGACGATGGAAGCTCATACCCAATACCCCCAAAAAGTCACTGTGTGGGCTGGGATTCTTAGGAATACCATTGTAGGACCATATTTTTTTGACGGTACTGTGACGGGTGGAAATTATTTGGAAATGTTACAAACTTATGTAGTTCCATATTTAACTGAGACATTTCCAGATATCAATCAACCTGATCGAATAGCTTCTACTATTTGGTTCCATCAGGATGGAGCAGGTCCACATTATGCTCGAGTTGTTAGAGATTTTCTCAATGAAACTTTCCCCAATCGCTGGATTGGACGACGCGGACAGATTGAATGGCCTGCTAGGTCCCCAGATTTAACTCCCATGGACTTCTTCCTCTGGGGTTACTTAAAAAGTAAAGTGTACATTAACCGACCCCCCAGTTTGGAAGACCTCAAAGAGAGAATTCGAACTGAAATTCAACGAATTACACCAGATATGTTGTCAAACGTAACCCAAGAATTCACCAGACGTCTTGGATATTGTCAATTAACCCAAGGAGCTCAGTTCGAGCATTTGCTGTAGATTTGTTATTTGTTTATTTTCACTACTTCTTATGATATTTTCATTGCAAATAAATAATTAAATGAATGTTGAGAAATATGAATACTGGTTTCTTTTATACTCAGTATACTGTAACTTGAAGTGTTAGATATGACGTATATGGTATGGTTGAACTCAGAAAAATATGGGCTTTCAATTTTTGATATGAAAATATACCCTTTCAATTCAAAAAAAATATCGATGACGTCATATCTTGTCAGGAGGTGGAGGAAAAATCATTTTTTTGTAAAAAAAAGGTGGGAAACTAAAATTCAAAATCGACCTGTCGGAGATTTTCCTCCAAAAATGATCAACTCGTAAGATAATAAAGCGTTTCCACACTTTATGAACGCACTGTATATGTGAATCTGTTTGAAGTATATATATATATATATATATATATATATATATATATATATATATATATATATATATATATATATATATATATATATATATAGGGAGAGAGAGAGAGAGAGAAGGGTAGTCTCTTGACTGGACTAGTTCAAAAAACCGTCTAAATTTGGAAAATCCTCATGCAATGAAAATTAACCTTGGGGTTGCAGTCATAAATTGAGTTTGGCCTGATATAGTGAAACTCTTTATTGAATTGTCCAGCTTTCGAAAATCTTCATTTTATTTTTCAATACATCTGAAAAACAGTGTTTAATGTTACATAAAGCACTGAAACATGTCAAAATTGAACTTACTAAGGTGAGATTAGATATAAAACAGCAGACGAAAAATCCTTGTCCATCACATACAGAAAAAACATTTCTCATCAGAAACATTCATAAAAACTAAACTGGAAAACATGTCTCCGAAAATATCACTAGGAGGAAATAGAACCATTCATCCATATTACATTGAAGTGCACGAATTTATACATGTGCATATGATTAACAGAACAATTTGGAAAAAAAAATTTCATTTTACATTTTCAACACTAGCGACTTGTTGAGTGAACATGTGCTCTATATATATATATATATATATATATATATATATATATATATATATATATATATATATATATATATATATATAGTTGTTCATTGTTGGATATTACGGGATGATTTCGTCCCACCAAGATGATGCTACGAACGCAATAAAATTTTACTTACTTTCGAAATTCTCTATGAAAACTATAATATTCTCATGTTTCTCAACCATTACCTGAAAAAGAACATAGTTCTTCTTCAGCAAGATTGAAATCGAACCCGCTTTGGTTGGAAATCAGCCTTTATCTGTTGCTTCCGGAATCTACCGGGCTCTACTATGGTGTAATGTTTGCATGGTGGAGTCCGGGCAGCTTGCCATCTTTCAAGAAGCAAAATCATTTTATTTTCGAGATGCAGTTGCCTGAAACTAGCGCTGCGATTGGTTCTCCTAAGGTAATTTGTCTTCCCATTCCCACGGTTACCAGCAATAGTCTATAAGTTATCAATTTTAATGCGAAACTCATTATAATTTTTGGTGAACACATTTCAAGTACTGCTTCAATCAGATGATTTCATAGTTCAAGATGAACTACTCTATCATGTGTTACAGGGGCGTCGCAGGTTCAGCTGGTCCACCATGATTTTACAAGAGAGTAAGAAGGTACTTTCATACAGTGGTTCTTCCATTGGTCTGTCATCACGTGCTCATAATTACTACTGTATTTTCTCAGATAAATAATCTTCACAAAATGATTATCTTTCATCAGTTCGATCATGCAGATGGTATGCCTGTATCACTTCATATTGATTAATGATAATAAATAGATGAGTGAGCATAATTGGATGATAAATGACTCCTAGAGTAAGGCTATCAGCGAGTTCTGTTTAGTAATCGGAGAAGTGAATAGTTTGTTTGATTTTGGATAAATAACGAAGCGTTTGTTACACAATGGCAGGAAAGTATCTTCGGAAAACAAGCAGAAAAAAATGATCGATAGAGACTGGATATTTCAAACAGCCAGCATTACCAAAAATTGCACCGGGAAAAGAAAATAAGCAGGCAGTTGAATTATTTCTCTAACTACCCTTTCGACTTACCTGACGTTCCAAAAGGAAGCATTTTACATTCTTAACATCTTCCTTAGTAGCGTTATTATTAAAAAACGAAAAAGTGCGGAAACCGTTCCGTTTCTAATGACTCTCCAGAATTACTTTTTCAGCGTTTCCAGCTGCATTCGGATTTTAGGCAGTGCACGCAGTGTGGGCCGCAATCTTAACGAGTATCTTAATATCGCTTTCGCGTGTCTTTTGTCGATTAACGCATTTCGTTAACTTGTGTATTGTTCTCTACTTACGCTTATTAACGTGGGTGTTATGCAGCAAGTAATTGGCCGCAACAGCGAGGTTGAGATAATTCATGTTAATACGTTGTAGTGGGCTTGCTTTACGAGTGATCTTGTTTTGTCGTTCGTGTCCGATTGTTGTTTATGTTCCGTTGTGGTTGCGTTGAATTGAATTTTTAACACAACAGTGTACTTCGGTCAGTATCACTACTTTTGTTCGGGTTTGAAGGCCTTCGTTTTTTAGAATTTTTTATTGACGTTTCGCTGGCGCTAGTGGCTAGCTTCTTCAGAGGCTTATACATCTTGAGTTTGACTCCGATGACTGGGAGTTACGACTTCATGAAGCATATTTATATGGATTCAGGTAGTTTAGAGTGCTATTAATTTTTTCTCGATTCGGAGAGTTTTCATTAATATTAATTGCCGTAATTACTGAATTCGTAGAAGTATCATTGGTATTAACTGCCGCACTACCTGTCGTCATGAGATTTGATGTTTTTGATGTTTTTGCAATGGAATTCCATATCCGGTTGATGGTCACAGTTTCTTTCTGTTGAAGTCATCCGTATGTTTGTGCATCTCTATTGCCTTACGTATCAGTCAACTATGGTATCACCTTTTCAAACAGAATCCTACGGTTTCCTTCACTGAGTGCGTGTCCCGCCACAGGAAAACAGAAGCTATGAACCTCAACCGGATATAGAATCCCATGTTAAAAAGCTCAAAAATAACAAATATAATGACGACAGTTAGTGCGAGAATGAATACTAAAAATACTTCTCTACTTCTCCAAATCCAGATTAAGTAGAATAGAATAGAATGGAATTTATTTATCCTTTGTGCTACATTACATAGATGGGATACGTCAAATAAAATTTCGATCTAATACATATAAATAAGTTAATAGTATAATGTTTATACACATATATACACACATACACACACACATACAAATATATAATGATCTTAGCGTCATATTATCATTAGCCTTAGCCCAGTAGATAAAGGTAACGCAGTCTGTACAGGATAAAATAAAATAAAGAATATTAAATATTCACAACTTCAAGTAAAAATTCGTCCACTATATATAAAAGCCATTTGTTGATAAAAATGATTTGAGCTTTCGTTTAAAGGCAATTGGTGACAATGTCTTTATACTGTTTGGCAATTTATTATAAATACTCGTTCCAAAAAACACAGGAGACTTTTCATATTTTGTATAAATATGTTTTCGAGTTGTGAGCATATTGTTTTTCCTAGTGTTATAATTATGTACTTCTGATCGTAGGTCAAGGTGTCTTTTATTCTCATGGATGTATGTCAAGCTTTTCAGAATGAATATGCTTGCCACAGTTAATATTTTGTTTACTTTAAATATTTCCCTACATGACGTTCTGTAATCAAGGTTAAAAATTAACCTCAACAGTGCCTTTTGTTTCACAAATATTCTGCTAATTTCAGTGGCTGACCCTCAGACAGTTATGTTACAAGATACTATGGAGTGGAATTTTGCGTAGTATACCGTTAGCAGGGATTTGGTATCTAGTTTATTCTTTAGTGATTTTATCAGGTAGTACGATTGGTTCAGTTTCTTGGATGTAAACTCTATGTGTTCTCGCCATGTAAAAAGGGAGTCAATCATTGTTCCCAAAAACTTTGTACAGGTTGTTGATCTCAGTGATTCATTGTGAAAATTGAAAGTGAAGTTATGTAAACTCCGAGGAGAATATGCAAATTCAATACAAACTGTCTTATTTACATTAACGATTAGTCTGTTTTGAAACACCACTCATTGAATTCTTGCAATACAGTGTCGACTTGGTTAATCATTTCATCCGGTGTCTTGCTCGATAGAATGACAGACGTATCACCTGCATAAAGGTACACATTACCATAACTTATGTTATCAGGGAGATCATTGACATAGAGCAAAGTAATTACGGCAATTAATATTAATGAAAATTCTTCGAATCCAGAAAAAAAAATTAGCACCATAAACTATCTGAATCCATATAAATATGCTTTACGGAGTGGTAACACCCAGTCATCGGAGTCAAACTCAAGATGTATGAGCCTCTGAAGAAGCTACCCACTCGCGCCATCAAAATGTCAGGGAGAAATTTCCAAAAACTACGGCTTAAAAAGCTGTTGCACGTCGTCGATGACAACATGAAATTGACGCACCAATACCAATCCATTGATGGAAAAGCATTGGCAATTTTATATTGAATTTCAAATTTGGGGCCTCTTATTCTTTGGCATTTGGTTTATTCACTAATTGAAAATAATTATTGAAAAGTGACAGTTCTCTGTTTAGGTATTTTTGGTATTTGAGTTAGATAATTGTGATCAAAAACTGTGTGTTTAGATGCTTCTAGAAAAAGTATCAGTCTGAGGCTCTTCGTAGAAATGCTAAAAGAGTTCAAAACTAAGAGTTGATGACATCTCCAATTAGTTATTTCGAAAGAGAGCAGGACAATAATGTCTCTTCGCTTTCCTTAACGGCTGTTAGAGAACGTATTGAGTTATATTCACAATTCACAGTCAGATATTCATTATCATCGTGTTTCAGCAGATTTGAAGTCGAGTATGTATATTGTCAGTGCGATTTCCCAAAAGATAACAAAGCTCACAAGCCATCAAGAGATTTCCAAATACTGCTGTACTGGATATAGGTTTAATGCGTAAAAATATTTATCCTTTGTAGAAACGCAGTATTTGCAGTTTATTCATTCGAGAAAATATCGACTTTACAGAATAATTCGAAGGCAAATATGCAAAAAATATGATTTGAACTTTCGGAAGGGCATATAGTCCTGAGTTTTCTTTTGTAAAACTAGGGAGAACTCATAGATGAGCTTTCATATCTCAATGAATGATATACACTTACCTATTAACAATGAAGATTTTTGAAAATTCTCGATTTTCCTTCGTACCTATTTAAGATGTCACATTGATTCATATCCAAAATTCCATATTTTTATAACAATATCTGGCTACAGCGTTCTTCAAAATTCAACCACGCCCATGATGACGTTCAACTGTTTTTGAATCGATCCCTTTTTTCATACAAAGAATCATTGCGTTTTCCATTTCAATGCAAATCTTTTTGAAAGACGTACACTAGCTTTTACCTCACTTCTCACAAATAGTCGGCTAACATACTTGAAGGCTGACTATAGGACTGACTGAAGGAATATTTTTTTTTACTATTGAAAGTACAATAATCATATTGAAATTGAATCAATATTTAAATAAGATATGCAATTATATGAGAATAAATAAAAAAATTGAATGGTTAAACATAAAATCTAATATATGTATAACTGAAATTGAAAAAATAATGTAGAGGTGGATGTGTTGAGCCTTGCGTAGATACTTCCAGGGGTGCGTTGTTTTCAATTCGGTGATCGCCCACTATAAATAGTGGTTTTCCAGTTGGATGTGGATGAAATCCTCTTCTTCGGCAATTTGCAAGGGTTTGTGAAGCATGCGGAGTTAATATAAAAAATCCAGTTTCATTATATTACGGTGAGCATACTATCGCAATAGCTTCCGGTATCAGTGACTGATAGGGATAATGGGTATGAAGATGAACACTTCAGAGGAATGCTATTTGAGAAGGATCCGTCCTAATGTTATCAACTCATGTTGATCTTGATAATCAGAAATCTCTTCTTCATTTAACGAACAAGTAGCAAAAAAGGAGGCAAACTAGCTTCCGAAACGACGCCAAAAGGAAGTAGGTATATACATTTTATCAATAAATTTGTTCATTAACTTTCATAATTCTTCAAAATACGATGAGCATCTGACAAAATAGTCAATATATTTTGCATCTTTTTGATATTGCAGTTACGCATTGCATTAAAAAATTATACCAATTTGTCCAAAAGACAAATATTCAGAATTCATACTCAAAGCTGTTTTTTTTCATTTCCAGGAGAGAGAAAACCCAAAAAATTTATTCCATAACATTTCTACCTCTTCAAAAAAAATTCAAACAACATTTATTTACAAATCAAACTGTTAAAATATGAAGGTTCAATGTTCAATCACTGTAAAAGTTTAGATTTGTTGATAACTATCGAATTTCAGTTCACTGGTGGATAAAACCTATTCGTTTATTTTTCTAGGTATCATTCCGAACCGACTGAGACCTACACTATATTTTTAGGACCACTATCAAGGAAAATCCTGATTTTCGATTTGTCAGCTAGAGAGACAAGAAACAGACAGAAAGGAGGTACAATGAGGCAACTGAGGGCTAAATAAGTTATTTTCCCTTTCACAAATTTCAAAAAGTCACAAATTTGAAACATGAAATTTAAGTAGTATTGGAAATAGTGGAAACGTTCATCCCCATCATCTGTCGCTACTGCAACTCACTTATTACAGTCATATTTTAGACCTTCGTATCAATTAGGTTCAAGGTCAGACACTTACACTTGTGTTGTTCGATACATGTTTTATGCCATAATGATTTCTAACTGCCAGACAGAGAATAATATAGTCAACTGTTCGGAGTCACAAGTTAGTAATAACATCTTAGAACCCTTCAATAACATTGAATGCGTCAGTATCATGGTTCTGGGACAAATTTCCCAGACGGCATTAAATATGCATACAATCTAGCATGGAGAATGGATAACTCGGAATGTTGTTTGAGAAAATGGAGCTCAGCTGATTTTATAGTAAATTTTATACCAAAGTACACATACCAGCTCAGTTGAATTGATTTATCAATTAGGTCCTAATATCTCTCTCTATCCCCCAGTTTCTCAGTTACGGATTCTTCGAAAGAATTCGCATCTCGAAGAAATCCCCGGAAAAGATTGCTCAAACTTGAGTTCGTCCTACAATTATTCCGTGGGACTCACTTATTGTGAGGTAGTAGATATTCTTCACAGACTGTGATTATGAAAGCACGATTCCAGGAAAGAAAATGTTGTTTAATTGTTCAGCAGAAACGGATCGTTGAAATATTAAATTGAAAAGCTACCAAGGTATTTGGCCGATCCTTGCCCGTACAAGGCTCTGCCTTCTCGGCGCGATCGAAAGAGTGGTTGATAAAGGAAGAATATAAATGTTGATTCACAAATTCATAATTCGATACCCGGCCAAATATTGTTTGCATCTCTCGAATCGGTAAGTCATCCGATATCTTCGGCCTATCATATACTCTGAAAAAATAAATGAAGATCGCAATCGAGTTAGTACCGCAAATAAAACCGTCCCGAATTTTTATGTTAAGATAAACGTTTCCTGTATGCCAGATATGAAATCATATTTCTGCCCTCTGACAGCCACATACACACACTACCCGAATTGAGAGCTCACTTTAAATATTAAATTTCATCCGAGAAAACCGTAGGGATCAGTGGCAGTCCAACTTTCACGAATCAAGATCGAAAATCCGCAGAATGGACACTCAGGAAACAACTGCTGTAGATAATAACAGTATAATATATAAGAAAAAAAGTTAACACTAACACATAAATCATTGCTGATAAGAAATTCTGAGTGACAGTTCTAACTGTAATAATTGTTATTTATGTACCAAGGGTATTAAAAGATGGTCTGATCTCATGAAGGAAAGATCCTCTGGTCCGAAGGTTCATAATTTATAAGAATGAGGGAATATACACCTTTTCATACCCGTAGTGCATGATAAATTTCATGCTATACTAGTTCGTTATTGCATCAAAATATTAATATACGCGAAAAAATCAACAATTTCATTTGATTTTAGATACCTACTATAGTTGTTAGGGAAACGTCAACATGCAGAAAAATGTTGTCTTTATATCCTATGCGAGCCATAAAGTAAACTCTATTCCCGCACTAGGCCTAGTAGCTGAGTGTTGAAAACCCAGTATTGAATAAGTATGACATGAATATAATATTTATCCTGATGGCCTTGTGGTATGAATCTTTCTCGCGTGACTCATTTCCAACATGTCACAGAAAAACCATAAATAACTACTCCTTACAGTACAGTAATAAACCTTTCTCAACAATTCTGCTTATTTGCCTGACAGCCAATAGATTCAAGGAATTGTTTCCATTTTTGTTCGAATATATTTCCAGAAATGTCATTTGGTATTTTCAGTCGATTCGGGGAAAATTTATTTCCTGTTAGTATCAATAATGCCATTCAATAAATTTTCTGGGATGTAGGTATCTTGACCAACTTTTTGTTCAACATGAAGATATCAAGTGTTTGAGTCTGTCTGATAATGATCCCTGTTGGGTGGTAGTTGTTCGAGGTAGCCTACCACACATGGGCAGAAAATTTGCGCTTAATTGGCCTCATTCCCGAGTTGTGTAATGCACTTTTTTCACTCCCATCATGTTTGTGAGGTAATTTCTGGTGGCGTAGCACATATTTTTTCGTTATCGCCAATTTTTAATGAGCGAAAGGGCAGCAAGTCATGACAGAAAGTATGTAAAACAATTGATTGTCGATTCATGGATATAACTAGACAATCCGCGAACTGTTGAACGATAGATTTGCTGAGAATATAATTTTAAATTTAATTTCACATAATATTTCCCTCATATATGAAATGTCCCATATGAGCAATGCAATTATCGAAAACTTACAGCGGTAATTGCATTGTATCGAAAACTCACAGCGGTAATTGCATTGTATCAAGTCACCATGACAACACATTTGAAACCGTATCGCTAGACGTCAGTAGTCAACACAAATAAATATCAGATAGACTCCAAAAATAGAAAAACATTTCGCGTTCAGGTGAGTACTCCATACAATCTATAGAGGAAAGAATAAATGAACAAAAAATAACATTTCCTTGAGAATTTCTTCATTTGTGATATATTCCAATGAATTACATTCGTGCATAAAAATGACCAGATAATTTTGCATTCAAGCGTGATATTTTATACAAATTGCATTCGGTTATTTTCATATTTTGTAAAAGAGTCCTCGTCCTTTGGACTCGGGCACTTTCGCCAAAATATAAAAATAAACTTGCAATTTCTAGATATCACGCTTTCTTGCAAAATTATAGGTAATTTTCATGCACTCATAACCGATAATTCGAAGCAAAATTTCGAAGAATGTCGCTTTTGGACAATCATTGAATGCAGCCATGAGATCAAATTTATCAGGTTGAATGATACATATCCCATCATTCTACAAAAAAAACTTCCGTAATTGACTGCCATTGATTTGGTATTCACGTGCATTCCAAACGAGTCAGTATCTCACAGCTGCCAAATACATAATGAACTACAATCGAAAGAAATAAAAAAGAATATTGGAATCTACAGAAGTGTAGGATGTCATTTTGTAGCATAACACAATCCCGCACAGTAGGAATGCGCTTGAATTGTCACCTGCAAAAAGCAGGTGACAATTTTTTTGAAATATTTATAAGGTTAACACAAAAAAACTCTTTTTTCGGTGAGTAATTTGTATTCATCATTTTTTGTAACACTAAAAAGACAATATGTTTTGTGGGAGGCATATCTATGAAAATTCATTGTTACAAAGAATCAAGTTAAATTCCAAACCAACTTTTTTCGAAAACAATTATTGGATCACTAAACCAGTCAACTGAAATTATTATTATCGAAAAGGTTGTATCTATGGCTGAATATTACCCATCGTCTTATAAACAAGTCCGCCACTGGCATGGTCTACTGTAGTCTGTACAATAACCGACTTTTTATCCATTGCATTGGGGTTGAAATGATCGGATGTGAGACATAAGTTGAGTGTTAGTCCGTGATTTATTATCTCTATGGAGAGGATTATGAATCGCGAGTCGGATATTCGGCCTAGTTATGGGCCTTCTTGAAGCCGCTCCACATATTCGTACCTACGTGTTCTACATTTTCAAAGAGGAAACGAGATGGAAATGTAGAGGAGTATATCGACTAACGCAAAGAGTGGATAAATTGGATGCTCTCTGGCTTCTGATTTATTCTTGTTTGTTTAGGGTGTTCTCCATGAAATTTTAATGGATTTGCGGATGGACTTTGGGGTAATGCCGATTGCACTGGAGGAAAATCGCTTAGGATATTCTTCGGCAGTTAGTTTCAATTGTAGATAGGGGTCCCTTAGAAGTGTTCGTAGTTCTTTTGTGGTAGTTGAACGAGTTTGAATACACACACTGAAGAATCACACCGGTCATCTCAATTATTCTACATGTTTTTTAGTGTGCGTTCTTCCATTCTTGGAAAAAAAAAATTTTTTATATAACTGAGTTCTTCACAGTCTGAACACAGTTTGCTCGTAATAATTCGATATTGAACAAAAACAGGCTAACATAATTATTAAAATAATTGAGGTATCAATTTTCTTCTCCTGAAGATGCTAACCTTTTTAGCGAAACGCACGTCGAGTGCCAAAAATATCAGTTTGATGTTAGCGTAATTGATCTCTAAGAAAAGTTACAGCACGCTAACATAATGAGTTTTGTGTCAGAGGCGAGCAGTTGAGGCTAATAAGTTGACAGTATGAAATAATAGTATTGCTAAATCCAATTCAATATTCCGAAAATAAAAGATCAGTTTCAGTTTATGGAAGAATGTATTGAAAACAGGAATGAGAGTTACTAGGGTGGTGTGAACTACGAGTAGCTAGTCACTCTGAAAGGGATTGATAGTAAAAAGTTGTTCGAGTGTTTGTTATTCGAGGAGGTTGATGAGTATTATGAAATTCATTCTTTGGTTTTTATCTCTCCTGGAATGTCCTGCTCTGCTTCCTTCTTCAAGTCCTTCAGAAATGATATTTCAGAGATTCTAGTTTTGTCAGCTTTTTCATTTTCAGAAAGGGAGGAACCGAAGAATGGTCTTCGATGGTGAACGATTGTCAAAAACTATAAATTTTCAGTTCAGGGAAGAAATTAGAATTGAAGAAGGTGTGCTTGAGGAAACAGATGCAATGAGTAAAGATTTGTTGCCCTCAGAAAGCATCCATATAATATTTTCATTCAAAAGTAATTGTACTATAGTTTTGAAGATATAGAAACTCATAGTTATCTGTTCCAGTCCCTATAACAGACCTAGAACCATTTTGACAGGAATCACAGTCGAAAAATCAGGGCCGGTCTCACCACCACAAGTCGAGAGGTAGTCGACACATAACAATAAGTTGACTACTGGTTTCACGCGTTACAATAGTCGGAGTGTGCTTCAATGAGCCCAGCAAACAAAAATTGATTGCTTGAATTCTAAGTGAAAGATATATTTTTTTTTTCATTCCAGTTGATCAAGGATTCTTGCTTATTTCGACTTCATATAGGATGAGAAAGAGATTAGAAGTTTATTTGTTTTGTAACCGTAGCTTAACAGCAGACTGTGAAAGTGTAAACTGGAAATCGAAGTCAACCAGTCAACCAGATGATGACTCCAGCATGAGGGTCGAAACGTCGTATATTCAATATACAAAAGGATTGATACCTGAAAGTACTTTTTCCATATCCCAGCGTCATTGAAAAGCATTTATTTCAGCACCTGAACGGGCAGGAAGGCAAGGGATCTGATCGAGCGATGCCGTTTGACCACCCATGGAACTTTAGGGAGTTTTATAAGTTGTCGGAGGCGATTGCGAGAGGAGTATTTATATACCAGTAACCTGAAGGCGAAACAGGCTATCGAAATCAGTATTGTAATTTGGCTGGTCCGCTCTTGAGGGTGTTGATTGGTTCGATTGCGTTATTGACAGAGATATGTCTGTAATTTCTTGATGATGACTCCAGCATCATAGTCGAAACGTCCAATTTTCAACATTCTGCACAAGGTTTGATATCCGAAAGGACTATTATCTACACTCTATACTATCAACACCATTAAAAAATCATCATGATTCCAAAGTTTCTGTTGTTTCTAACAATCCATGATAGGTAGACATTAAAGTACTTTAAAATCTTCAATGAATATTGCATTACCGATAATTACATCCCAGTTCGGTAACGGCATACGAACGCTATTGAAATTACAATAATATACAAGTGATAGGGTTTTGTTTCAATGTTTACATCACACTGACATTTAAAACTTCGTGAGTATAATGATCGGCCAACATTGAAGTTTCAGAGTAAGTTTCAATATGCTATCCAAATCGATACTTCAATATTATTACTTACTCTTTCAGACATGAGAAAAATTTGAAAACCTCTGTGTTGATACTTAGTTAAGAAAATAAATGCAAACAAAACTGATATTTTTCAGGAACAAGATAAATTTTGTGGAGAGATGAGAGGTCTCGAGGAAGTCATAACTTATATGAATGAAAACACATCGAAAAATGGGCCTGCACACACTCTATTAATATGTGTATATCATACAGAGTGGTCCAATAAGTATGCACCTAACTTTTCCCCTTTATTTGGCATCCGAGGCAAAAAGGCTCAGTCACGTAGAGTTTGCTTTCGAAGGGGACATATTCTACACATACTGCTTTCAGAATTTTCAAATCGAAAGTGGAGTCGAATTCATCGAGATTCATCCAAATATTCAATGCAAAATCAGCGTTGGGAACATCAACCCCATAATTTTTGTACCAATGAAAAATACGAATAAGTTTTGAGAATCAGATTGACTACAAACATTTCAGAAATACTTGTTTCATTTCAACGGAAGTGAGATTCCTTTATTGAAATTTTTCATTGCAATGAAATTTCTAATTTATTGTTTGCTTTTTTTTTGGAAGAACTGCAGATGAGTGTGGGAAAAATAATTAGGCGAACGTATATTTCAGTTAATTTCCATTTACAAAAAAGGAATTTTGCTTGAATTTTTCCTAGAGGTCAATTACCTTTATACCAAAGGAATATTTTTACACTAGACGCGCGTTTCACTAACAAGGTAGGAATCTTCAGGGAAAGAAAATCGATATCATTTTTCTTCTCCTGAAGTGGCTTACTTTGTTACAGAAACGCGGGTCGAGTGCAAAAATATCAATTTGGTGTTAGGATAATTGATCTCTAGGAAAAGTTTCAACTTTTATACTAAAGATTCCAATTTCATCGTTTATTAATTTTGCTTGACTTGCTGCTCGCTTCTTAGAAGACATTGAGCCCGATGAAATGATTCGTATGTTGCCAAGTTTGTTAGGACGTTTGTCGACACCTGATTCGTTTCAATAACTACATTTAACAACTCTTTCATTTTTTTCACAATCACCGTTACAAAAAACGAACATTCCTCATGCCCTTTTAGCATTAATTTAAGTGAATTTCTATAATCAGGGTGTCATTAGTGAGATTATTTTGGACTTTTCACATGATGTATCACTCGACCCCTCTTTACATTTGAAATATTAGGGTTGTTACAGCTCCTTGTGGGTTGAATGCACATGTTAGAGAATGAGCCCCCCTCAATATAAAAATGAACGGGTTCGAACATTTTTTATTCGGATTTCAAACAGAAAAGAAAAGTCAGGTGCCTACTTTCCGTCGGATCACTCTGTATGTACATATATCAACAGAGTGTGTTCGGTAAATATTTGATGTCACTTCTTCCATATAAGTTTTGTCTTATTCGCGTTGATAGTATTCAATATAACCAGAGAGAGTGATTCTGATACCAACAAAAATATCAGTTTCCTGGTCGATTCTCATCAAGATTTTCATCAAGATGAATGAAAACCCCGGTGCGTTGACCGATATGCTTTTGTTTAGCCAATTCCTCTCGACCTGAGAAATCGAAGAGTAAACTTACATTTTTTGACGGTAGGTCGTGTTGAGGTGATGATACAAATGCGATTTTCCAAGGGTACTTCTTTATTAAGGCGGCAGCTTACAAGTGATTTTCGATACCGGCGGTCTCATTGGATAAACTCTTGCGTTATCTCTCGTTCACCAATAGAATTATCAGTATACAAAAAAGGGTAAGGTCAAGTTCGTCTAATAAAAAGCTATTATTTTTTTTTGAAATGTGTGACAGTTCGAATTGAATTTTAATGCATTTGAAAGTTCCTTTAATATTCGAAATATTGTACCTAGTTCTCGTTTCTTTTCACGTTTCTCTTGTTTATATTCTTTTTGAGTGTTTATTGTTGCTGTTCTTGTATTTGTTTGATTTCATAGTGATAGTTGGATTTATTACAAACCGATTTACAGAGCTCAAAATAAAACGCTCGTGTAACGTGTAGGTATTACTTATCCTTCATATCATCGGCTCGTAATCACAAAAAAATTGCATTTTTTCAACACTATGAAGAAAAAAGTACTTACCTATCTTCTGTTCCTCAGAAAGTAGAAAGATAAAATATCAATACTTTTCAGTTTCACTAACAACTATTGTTTCGGAAGATTTAAAATCACATCACAATCACTGAGTTTCTGATTTATTCTTCATCAAATTGAAAGCAAAAGGAATATCAGTCAAAATGTGATGACTACATAATTTCTAGCCTTTTGCGGGAAAGCAAGAAATTGCATGCAAAACATGAGACCATGAAATAAACATAACCTATAAATCTATAAATAATCGAATAGCCGTCAAGCAGACGGATATCATGGCATCACAGATGAAATTAAAATCACGTAAGGTGCGCCTTCCCTGGCAAACTCTCGAAGGAATGTCTTCAGTTGAAATTGATCAAAATCAAGTTAGAGAGAATTTGCTTACAATCTATTAGGTATAAGTCAACACACGAGAGTTTTTATTCATCGTGATTTCCATCAATTATCGGCCACTTCAATTCAATTCTGATATAGTGAAAAGCAATAAAACCAATTATATTTCAATATGGCACTGCAGACTATGCAGTTGGAATTCGTTTTCCCAATATTCGAGCAATATTCAAACTGAAATATTTTCCATTCACTGTCAATCGAAATCAGTTCCACAACTTGTTTTCAGAAGATATATCAGTATTGGCGTAACCTGTAATAAGAGTTTAGCCTACATGATATGCTTCATAGAAAGCGCGTGGAATTATAACTTTCACTGGTAATACCACTAGGGCTTGAATTATTTCGGGGAATTTTCTTAAAATATTCCCAAGGATAATTCAAGTACGCGTCGTATTCGGTAAGAAAATTCCACATTAGATTGAACTTCAACGAATTATTTGAAATTCATGTTTTAGCATTTCCAAAATTTGGCAAGATAGGCTTTGGAATACATCACAGATTGAACAATTGAATCGAAATTGTCTTGTTCTGTCACATTTAATTCAAGTTATTGTGTGAGCTTCAACAAAATGAATCGATTCGGTCAAGAAACTAGCGTGTCGATGGTTCGTGAACAAACATTTGGATTATTATTGTATTTTTATTAGTCTCCTGAATTGTTCTAGTACCCTAGTTCCATTGAGATTTAGATTTAGATTTATAGGTTTTGTTTATTTCATGGTCTCATGTTTTGCATGCAATTTCTTGCTTTCACGCGAAATGCTAGAAATTATGTAGTCATCACATTTTGACTGATTATAAGGGTATTCCTTTTGCTTTCAATTTTACGAAAAATAAATCAGAAACTCAGTGATTGTGATGTGATTATAAATCTTCCGAACAATAGTTCTGAGTGAAACTGGAAAGTATTGTAATCTTATCTTCCTACTTTCTGAGGAACCGAAGATAGTTAAATACTTTTTTCTTCATAATGTTGAAAAAAATGCAATTTTAATGTTATTACGAGCCGGTGATATCACTATGAAATCAAACGAATACAAGATCAGCAACGATAAACACTTAAAAAGAATATAAACAAGAAAAACGTGAAAGGAAACAAGAACAAGGTACAAGATTTTGAATATTATATGAACCTTCAAATGCATTCAAATTCAAATCGAACTGTCAAACATTTCAAAAAAAATAATTAGCATTTTATTAGACAAACTTGACCTTACGTGTATTGTATACTGATAATTCTATTAGTGAACGAAAGATCCCGCAAGAGTTTATTCAATGAGACCACCGGTATCGAAAATCACTCGTAAGCTGCCGCCTCAATGAAAATGTACTCTTAGAAAATCGCATTTGTATCACCACCTCAACACCACCTACCGTCAAAAAATGTAAGTTTACTCTTCGATTTCTCAGGTCGAGAGAAATTGGCTGAACAAAAGCATATCGGTCGACGCACCAGAGTTTTTATTCATCTTGTTTCCAATATAATTCGCTGTGGGTTACCGATGCGGGGAAAAATTTCCGATAGAATCCTCAAAAATATCTGACTCGCCATCGTAACGCGAAACAAAATATTCATTTCATTGGATGAAAACTGTTTAGTGTGAAATCTTCATAGAAATATTGATGGGTAAAGATCAATCTCATACACGAGAGTAGAGAAAGAAAAGAATTTTTGTCACCATATTACTTTTCATGTTAGAACCCTAAATATAAAACGATTCCATCCACTTCGAATTTTCACCCTTTGTGAGCACCCACTGCGTCATAAATTGGGGCCGCCCACTAAAACCAATATTCCATCAATTGTTTTATCAGTTTTACGCCGTTTCGCCACAACTAGTATTCGGCTCGGTTTGCAGGCCGTTAAGTAATCCATAACACGCTATTAAGTGCAGACAATGGATGGTTTTCGGAGGCCTCGCTAAACAATACACACCCGATTAGCCAACTCTGACCGTCACAGGCATGGAGCTCCCTGATTTATTCTCGACACCCCTAATAAGGAACAGATATGAAATTGTGACGCAACGGACAGTGTCGCCCTCTCTGTCTCTCGCAGAATGTGACTTCCTGTTCTTGTCCGTTTCCGGTGGCGCAATTGCCTTTTTGTAATGGCCGGGGTGAATTAAAAAGAGTTATTGTGAATTGCGACAGGGGCTCGGGATATTGGGTAGGAGAGGAGCAGGATTTTCAGCTTTTTTCCAGCTGAACGGGTGTGAAACAAAGGCCGTGAAAAAATATTGAGATAGATATTCCGAGCGCTTGGTTTTATGTTTGAAGTGGGGCAGTGGACAGATTCTGCCCTGAATTTGCAGGGTCTGCTTGAGTTGAATTCATTCAGAATGTCAAAAACTGTATACCGCGGGCATATCTGACAGACGACAGTTAAATGATAGTTTTGAATCCAGCCTGCTGGACAAACAAACGGATATATACATATGCTTATTGTGAATTTGTGTCATATTTCAAAATATTTTTTATCGATAATAACTCAATTTTGAGCGATTGTGATGTTTCAATCCATCGATTCCCTTCTATTTTCGACAATAGAAAGTATATCAATCCTCTTGTTCTCAAGAGATGTGAATTGTGGATTCAAGCGACTAGAAGAGCAGATTTAAGTAATGATCAGTTGAAGTGGGCAACGGTATATTCATACATTTTGTATCTCAGAATTGCAATTATAATCTCATCAAATTACCAAATTTTATGGAAATGCGATTTGTTTGTCCAGCAGGCTGATGCATGCCTGCGCTCTATTAGCCCTCAGTACATAACCTATACGGGTATGTGAAACTTTGAATTCAGCTGCTAAATTTGTTGATCCAAAAATTGTTTTTCGTAGAGATTTTGTTGATATTAGGATCAGTTAACTAGTAAACTATTGGTTTATTGCCAAAGTTTCGAATTTCATTGAATTCATCATCAGGTCTCTGTAAGGATAAATTCTGAATTGAATGAAAGTAACTATTTAATATAATGACAAAAAAACTACTTTGTACTATTGTACTATTGTATTATATAGTTACTTCAATATTCACATGAAAAATGCATTGTTACATAGCCCTGATCATGAATTCAATGAAATTCGAAACGTTAGCAAAAACACATCAGTTTTTCTTAGACTCTACTGATTTGTTGACAGCTTCCCGTTGGCGAGTCCGACAACGTTTTTCCCCACGGCTGTTTTCGAAACTGCTGCTTTTTAGAGTTCGCATGCTCCAAATATGACAAATTACCAGAAAGTGGTTTTGCGATGAATATATGTTTGAAATTGATTGAATGGAATATTTTGGCAATTGTTATCCATTTAAGCACATGCTCTTAATGTCGAACAAATTTATAGCTCAATGGTTGCAGTTCGACACCCTAAATATTTGGAGCATGCGTCCTCGGAAAAACAGCAGTTGTGAACAAAAATCGTAGATGGAAACGTTGTGCCAACGGAAAGCTGTATAGGTACAAAGTTTCAAGTATGTTATGAGCACTCAAAGGAGGACTCACAGTATCTGCAATACATCTCGAGGGTTGCGGACAAAATTTGGAAACTCTCAGAGAAATATATACAAGATAAAAACGGTTCTCAAACCGACCAAGAAAATCCATCACAGCCTCAGGTCGGCTAAAGTCAAAAGAGATCAACTGTCAGCAGCAGGGGTTTATCGCATACCGTGCACCTGTTAGAAGGTATACATCGGTACCACTAAAAGATCTATAAGAACGAAGCTCAAAGAGAATGAAAGAAACTGTAGGCTAGGGTAAACTGACAAGTCGGCTATGGCGAAACACGCACTCAGTGAGGAAAACCACAGGATTCTGTATGGTGACACATTCGTTGTCTGGAAACATGGAAGGGACGCTCTGAAACTCTTTCTAGACCACCTGAACGCTCAACACCCCAGCATAAAGTTCACCATGGAAACCGGACAGAACCAGAAGATAGCATTCCTAGATGTTCTGATTGAACTATGTGTTGCTAGAATAACCCACATAATATACCGAAAACCCACGCACACCATCCCTATCAAATGAGAGGAGTTGTATCTACTCTAACGGAACGTGCTCGAAGATATGACGTGATTGTATCATAACAAAGAGTATAATATATTATAATATTTTTCGTTCATCAAAGAGGAGAAAAGTTTATCCCAATTTATATCTGAATGTCATGAATAATAATTCTATATCACAAAGGTATACGATAATACTCACTTTTCGTTAATTCAATTTAACGGAATGAAGCACCTGATTGGCTACCTCTTGGAATCATTTTGCCGACGGCTTCGACTTTTTTGGTTCAATTGCAGATTTGATGTGTGACACATGTATGCCCTAAACTCTGCAGGTAAGTGATGTGAATTGCATAAATGTCAAACCGTGATAATTGAATCTGTTGCCTCCCATTGCTAGGAATCACACACCAGCCTCAATTATACTCACTCTGTCCAAATGATAAAAACAGATCAATGACCTGTACACTATCTGACAACCTTGTAAATACAATCGTTTTCATACCTGTCACCGAAACAGAAGTTGATAATGTAATATACTGTCTATCTAATCTAAAATCTACAGGGCTAGATGAAATTCCAATCGGTATAATTAAAATATATTCGAGTATTATTTCACATTATCTAGCAGAAATTATAAATGTTTCGGTATCCTCGGGAACATTCCCAAACTTATTAAAAACGGCTGCGATTTTACCAATTTACAAAAAAGGCGACAAAACAAATATTGAAAATTATCGACCAATAGCATTATTGAGCATTTTCTCCAAGATAATAGAAAAAGTAGTATGTAACAGAATTCAAATTTTCTTTGAAAAATATAACGTTCTCAGCACTTGTCAGCACGGTTTTTAGACAGGTTTTTCAACGAAGACTGAAATCACCAACTTAGTACAACACATCAACGATTGCCTTGATAGGGGGGAATATGTCGTTTCATCATCATTTGATCTGACGCGGGCTTTCGATGCAGTGGGTCGAAGGTTCGTATCGGAAAAAATCGATAAACTCGGCTTACGTGGTCAAATAAATAGTTGGAAAAGGTCCTACCTAGAGAATAGAAAAATTATTGTGAAAATTGATAACACAAAATCAGACGAATATTCTCTTGACTCAGGAACTCCTCAAGGAAGTGTACTAGGCCCCTTAATCTTTTTAACATATGTGAATGACCTTCCTGAACACATTAGAAGTGGTAGAGCCTTCATGTATGCGGACGACACCACCATTGTGGTCTCCGGAGTTGACGCACAGAAAATGAAATCAGAAGCAGACCTGGTGCAGAATGATTTCTCAAATTACTGCTCGAAAAATATGTTGATCGTTAATCACAGCAAAACTGTAGTCATAAAGTATCACACAAGGAATAGACCTTCAACGAACTACGTATATGAATTCAAAGATATTGTTCTGAAATCCTCTGTTTCATCACAACTCCTAGGCATACACATTGACTGCAACCTCTTATTGGGAGAACAAATGAATTCCGTTTGTAATAAATCGAATAAAAGCTTTTATGTACTTATTAATTTGAAAAATATCTTCAACATAGACTCAGTTCTTCAAATATATTACGCATTAGTATATTCAGCTATATCTCATAATATTAAAGCGTGGGGTCAGGCATCTGAGGTCAATAGAGTGTTTGTTGCTCAAAAGCGTATAATCCGACTTATATTTGACATGAAACATCGCTATTCTTGTAGGGATATTTTCAAGAAAAAACAAATACTGACGGTCGTATCCATTTACCTATTTAAACTTTTGTGTTACATATTCAAGAATAAGCATCTGTATCCTCTAAACAGTGACCCTCACTCCCATAACACCAGATGTAAAAACGACATCAAATTAAATAAACACAAACATTCATTTTATAAAAAGTCACCGAATGATGCTGGCTGCCGCTTTTTCAATCGTCTGCCAGACAATATAAAAAAAGCGAATTCCCCAACACTTTTCAGAGCTCACCTAAAAGAATTTCTAGTCAAACAATGTTTTTATTCTCTTGATGAATTCGAGATATTTTTAGCTGGACTGTAAGTGATGTGACGATATTGTAATTGATATTGTATGTGTACTTCATGTATTTTATTTGGGTTGATACTTCTGTACCACTCTCATTTCTTGTAACGACATGTCCCATCTTGTTTATACACTAGCTCAAGGGATCAATAAACATTTCATTTCATTGGTTATTGTTATAACAAAAGAACCCGTTGAGATCCAATTCGATATTTTCCTGGAGCGCTTAAAAATATATGTGGTGTTTTAATTTTGGAATGAAATTTTCATGATTTCATTGTTTCTTGACCAGTTTCTTCAAGTAATCACTTTTCAAGGGTTCATTCATCAAAGTTGTGGAACCCATTGCGAACAACTTTTCTTCAGTTTCACCTACAAAATTGAAATATTCACTCAAATAATTCTCTCATCCCATTTCACTCTCAAGTTGTCCTCTAACTATATCATTTGTCAAGCGCTGGGGTACCGCTTCTTCACCATCCCAATTATTCTCATGCAGAATAAATGAAATTCTAATTCGAAGACACCTACATTTCATTAATCCACCAATTCATCCAATATCGCATTCGAGTGGAAAATATATGGTTCTTTTTCCGACCTTCGCTCTCGAAGTCACGCCCTCTCCTATCCCAATCTTCCGGAAACACAAAAATAATTGGGTTTGCAGCTCCAGGCTATTAATTCTTACCCCTCTGTTAGACGTTTTCTTTGAATGCAAAAACTAGGTCTGCGATTCGTGTTAGCGAGCCGGTTGGAACGTTGCCGTTTAGTAACGCAAATCAGTGACGAATGTAGCCTAAAGTCGTTTCAATTTATATACGGAGCCCTTCCTTTGACATTGAAATGTAATGCATCTAGTTTGGAGGATCGAGGTTTGGCTACTGAAGGGCTGAGAAAATTGTTTTCTTGGAAATCGGAGCCATATTTTCTCGGTAGAGTATTTGAAATCATTTTATTTTCGCGTTGAAATAATTGCATTCAATGACTTCACACCATTGACGTAGTATAACATGGACTGGGTGTCGCTTAACCCTCAAATACAAGTTTTTGCGGCCCGAACCAACTAAGGGCATCTGCGTCATAGTCGTCATCGTCATAATGTGTTACGTCATCAGTAATATGTGTTGCATACTTAGATTCCGTAGGTAATCAGTTCTTTTCTGGTATCCTATTGATTATTAAATATTCACTAGATTATTGAAATATATTCAAGAATGGGACCAAATGAAATTATGGTGCATATTGAAAATTTTCAATTGTAAATATTTTCTGGTTTTGAATAATCAAGGTATTTCAATAAACCACTAGGTACCTATAAGATATTCCAGAAATATCAGTGGTGCCTCATAATATTCTTCTATAACAGTAATTTTCAATAACCAATATTCAGTGTTATTCAAGATTCAGTAGAATAGCTTATGATTCATATACATAGAATTCCTTGTTCCTCATTTATGAATTTTTATCGATATTGGTAATTTTTTCACGACCTTCACTGTAATGAAATGTTCAATTCATATAGTTTTCTGTATGTGAAATGAAAATTTGTTTTTTTTAATTATATCATGCATTGAAAAATCCACTCTTATGATTTCGACTCTACACAAACGCATAAACACTAAAAAGTTAATTGAAAAGTCTTAAATATCCATAAACATAAAACAATACATTATTGAACACTTCGAATAGCTTCAAAAAATCGCAAACACAAATCAACAGATCAACAACTCCCTCACTGTAAAACGAATTTTTGGCTATGCAAATATGCAACAAGTGATACATTGTGACGTCACTCGTAAGTGCTGACGCAGTTGCCCTTAGTTTAATATGTTCATGCCGTTTTAGGCGTGGGGATCAATCCTCTCACTCTAATGCCCGGTCCATGTTATTTTACGTCAATGCTTCACACCTGTCAAATATTGCAAGTATTCCAAAA
The DNA here is from genome assembly GCA_032362365.1 of Zygogramma bicolorata. Taxonomy (NCBI): domain Eukaryota; kingdom Metazoa; phylum Arthropoda; class Insecta; order Coleoptera; family Chrysomelidae; genus Zygogramma; species Zygogramma bicolorata. The sequence continues at coordinate 638,744 of JAVJAQ010002147.1, read as the reverse complement.
TCACGTCATCTTTCCTTCAATTCCAAAGAAACATGCAAAATATTCACAAGAAATTACAAATTGTGTTATCATTAGCACATCCATGCGATAGATATTATATTACCATAGATTATTATCTCTGTTATCACTACACTAATGTAATGAACTTATTCCAGGTTGGGGTTATGTTATTATTGAATGGTGATGTATATTATTTTTTGAACGTTTTCATCTTCGCGATGCTGAAAACGATAACGTTTCCAATGAAATCATGTTTAGAAATTATTTCTAAATGTTCAAGCTCTGATGTGGAACTTTGTGCTTAGTTTTCATCGTATCACTGAATCAGATTCAAATGTGTGCCTTTACTCCTCTGCAATACAAAAAATAGTCGAAACACTGACATCGGAGTCATTCACCGACAACGAGCCCAATTCATTCACAACTGTTATATCTGGTTTGCCAAGACCAAATAAACGCCAATCTTCAGATTCACTCACAGATTCTGATATGATAATACTTCTCATAATCGGATTCAAATTTTCAAAATATCCTTTCTTGGACAGGAAAATTCAGAAACATCCCGATTTTTCGATATAAACTTCCTTCTAACTTCTCAGCTAATCTGTTTTTCAATTTCCTTTAGCGTAGCTATGTGCTCGTTGGAATTCAATTTTTTCAGAGGAATATATAAATTAAACTGGAATCATTGAATTGCTACTCCTATACATATATTCTCATACTTTAGTAAGTTCCAATAAATCAATTGTGATGTAATTGAAATACTTCTTATGCCTCTAGGGAATGATAAATATTATCTTCGTTTTTCATAACGCCTTCGCCAAAATACGCAATTCAAATGTTTGGTGATGTGAATAGAGCAAACACATTTTTTACTGAATTCTTTCAAGATCAAACTTTTCCGTTGAAAAAAGCGAAAAAGTGATTCCTCAAACTCCATTCTCTCCACAAAAATGCCAGAGTTTCTTGTAATCTGTCTGTATTGATCAGATATGAAAACAATAGTCATTTACTTTTTGACATTCCAGAAGAACTTCTTGAAGTTATTGTATACTATATCTACCTACTTTCCTAAGTACCATAGTATTCATCCACAACATTTACGAACATTCACTCAACAACCGTAAGTTGATTCTTATTGTAATATATATATATATATGATGAGTTGTTTTTTCGGGTTTTATTCCGTGTTCTGTGGTTTTGATCCCCTGAAGGATAATTGTCAGAACGTTTCGGCAGAGTCTCATTTGCCATCTTATAGGTGATGATTGAATTTCGTCCTCCGAACTCGACTCGAGAAAAAACAACTCATCATACTTCGTCCGTGAGAATCTTCATGCTAACATATATATATGTATATATATATATATATATATATATATATATATATATATATATATATATATATATCACACAGACACTAATACTTCTATCGTATATATATGTCAACATCTTAGTTGGCATTTTCAAGAATGTTACTGCTCTTACTTGGTGCTAGCAACTATATTATATACATATATATATATATAGTTGCTAGCACCAAGTAGGAGCAGTAACATTCTTGAAAATGCCAACTGAGATGTTGGCGAAACGTCAAAAGTCAATACCGGAAAATCAACGGATAAACTCCCAGAATACCAATTTCGCATATATATATATATATATATATATATATATATATATATATATATATATATATATACATATATATATATATGTATATAGTCGTTGCTGACTAGTTAAGAATAGAACCAGTGGATAGTGGGGTGTTTCAGCAAGTAAAGGAGTACTCTTTTAAGTTAGTCCAAGCTTTCGGAAAATTTTATTTCCATCATCAGGGAAACTACAATAATATATAAAAAAGTTGTAAAGTAATTCTAAAATATTAATGGCTAATGACTTACATCTCATTTGAGGATGGTTACATTGATGTTAGAGATGAATTGATGGTACATTGTTGACGATGAAATATGATACATAATTAAAACTTGATTAAAATTTTTCAGGTTAAAATCTGGACGTTGCTCTCACATGAGCATGTCAGTTATACTAATTGAAGTATGACATTGATTTGAAATTTGAAATATGAAGTTGACAAATGAGTTGTGGCTGAGAGCCTGGGGTGTCAGTGTGTTACCAACTGAATTCTAGTTACTAATTGAGTACAAATTGAATTGAAGTATTACTAAATTTTGGCTACCTTGGATTTTGATTATGCAATTGAATTACTGAAACTAATATTACTATTGGATAGGTTCTTGTCTAGAGTCAATAAATAAAAATATATTTCACTTAGGTTATTAATGTCTGTTCGTTTGTTCATACAATTGTCATTTTGAAAAATGTAGGACATTTCTAAAAAGGATCTCTTAACTGTGAGTGTTTCAGTGGTTAATACTTTTACTGCATCGTAATCCATATGGTGGTCAAACTCATTCATGTGGTTCGCCAGTGCACACACTCTCAGGGTGTAGTCTTGAATCACTTTTGTGAGAAACGAGTCTAGAGAGAGAGAGAGAGACAGAAAGAGAGAGTGAGAAATAACGATTTCGAGACTGGTTCGAGAATAGGGGTTGCAGTCAGAAAAAGGCCTGAATTTATAAAGAGAACTCTTTGTTATCTGTCAAGTTATTTTCTAATTGGAGTACTTACTAACGTGAGATTGAAATAAAATGACAATGACAAGATGACTCAATCAAGGCGGAAAATTTTAATGAACGGGTTTTATATTTGTTTTTGTTGAAAAGTAATAGATCAGTATATATCTGGCTGAGGTTATTCGAGTCGGTTCGTTTATTCATAGAATATTGTTCTTTATGTTTTTTCAAAATTTTGAGAAAACAGAAATCGAGTATTGTTTATGAAATTCTCTATCTAGATTGTAATCAAGCGTATATTGGTCATACAACTAGGAATCTCAATAGTCGCATAATTTCACACAGAAGCGATTGTAGAAGAAACATCAATTGATTGGCCTTATCGTAACATTTGAATCGTAGTGATCATGGAATGGATTATGAGAAAAATGAGTTCTTGGACACAGAGAAGAATCTCTCAAAAATAATTTTTCCAGAAATGATACGTGTCCCGAAGAAAGTAATTAACATTACCGAATACTTGATAGATAACAAAGGGTTTTCTTTGTGAATTCAGTCCCTTCTTTGGACTGCAATCTCACTATATCAGGACCTATAAATATACAATTTTGTGTGATTTTACTATTTCATTTCTTATATTTTCATTTCATCGCAATATAATTTTAAACATTTTCATGTATGACCATTCGAATTTCCAAAACTCATCCTTCGACCAAAATATATTTTGATGTTGCTTTTTTGATTGCCCTAGTTGATTTAGTCGTGCGATCTAATCATCTGAGGACTCCATATCATTTACTACTGCTCATTATTATCAAAATTCAAGAGTTATATATTTGATTGCTTAACCGTGTATTCAAATTTCATTATCCGTAACTCATTGGTTCAATTGAAATTTTTTACAACTCATAACTCTTAAATAGGGTCGATTATGTAGGTAATGGAAGTGAGAACCAATACCACTCATTCCTTAATTAGTCAATTCCCCTTAGTACTTATTACTAAAATTGAAGTATTCTTGGATATCTACCAACTCAACCTATTAGATAATTATCTTTGGGAATGTTAGCTGTCCGATGTTACACTTCGTATCCAACTCGAGTCATTTCCATGGAACAAATATCATACCTTTGTTTTCGCAAAATTGCGTTCGCAATCAACCTAATCTCTCGTGAACATCCTGAACCGTTTCATACCCCTGTCCGTTGCAAGCACCCCCACAATCCACTAACGGCGACTCCGCCAGAAATTAGTATGCCTGACATCGGTCATGACCGTCACACAAATTCGGCCAATTTTATTCGCTGCACCATAATCGGTCGACCCTCCGTAGGGTGCATACGAACGTTATTTGAATGCCGGGAATCGACGCCGATTACCCGTCGAAGTATAATAACCATTAGATCTCTTCATTAGAGGTGGCGGGACGAGGCAATTTGTGGTTAAATGCCGTGTCACAGATCGGGTTTTGCTGCTGGTCCGAATTGGGAGTCGGAACACGCCTAGCGAACGGCAGACATGCTCGCGAGGAGATCTGAAAGATTGTGGCGGATCCACTTTCTGATTACTTCAGAAGTCTGGTTTTGGAATATTATGAGTGATGCAGATTGTATCGAGTTTTATTTTCACTTGGAGGCGAAAAATTGCTGTCATCGAGAACTTGGAAGAAACCAACTCACTGTAGACAAAGCATGTCAGCCCGAGAGCTCGCGACGGCCTGATCTTTGTTATCTTATAAATGCTGAAATTTTCTCTGCGCATGTCCTCCCCATACAGCACCCGATATCCTATGGACGTCCAATTCATGTCCAATTCATGTCGGAATATCCTTGGACCAATTTTGGATATCCATAAGATATCCAAATTTTGGATATCCAAAGTATTCCCAGTAAAAAATATCCATACGATGTACAAAATGGATATCCTTTCGGATATCCACGATGGATATCCATGAAGGATATTTAATGGACATCCATTTCGTACATTTATTGTATAAATAATTAATGTTTCTTCCGCAGTGGCACCCTACGAATTGGCAACGTGATTGGGCCATTTACATGGACATTCCAGCAAGACAGTTTCCTGACGTGCAATCGTCTATGGCGTCTGTCAAATGTCGTAATTTTCAGAGTCGTTGAGTGTTGGGTCGGTTTGAGAAAATTATGTTGAACTGAGTTGAAGCGTTGTGGTGTGCATTGTGCAATATAATTGTGTTTATAAAGAAACGAAAAATAGTGGTGTGTTAGTTAATAATTGTAAACTATGATCATTAGCATTTACCGTGAACGTTTGGAAGGAAGCAAGTGAATTGTCGAGTACTATACTCATGTTATTCAAATTGAGAACTATTTATATTCATCCATAACTTTTCTGTTGAGAACTCTTGGCAAACTATTTCTCAAATTCAAACTATATCAAGTATTTTGTTTGAAAAGTAATGAAAAAATTAAAAATTATTATTAACGACATAAGTTTTTTGATCGTACGTCTACCACTCTCCAGTTTACCTTAGTTTGTCTACATTTTTGAATACAGCGAAACAAATCTAGCAGAACATTTTAAATTGCACATACGGTCGGGTTGAGTGCCTTATAACAGGATATATTACTGACTATAATCCGTTGTCCAAGAAGTGTGCAGCACTTTTTCACATCTCAAGCTAGGTTGGTTTCTCTGTAACGAATTGCACAAATAATTATGTAGAATTATGAACGATATCTTATGGACGTTCTTGATGGATATCTCATGGATGTCCATAAAGTATATCTTGTAGATATCCATGATGGATATCTTATGGGTATCCATGATGGAAATCTCATGGATGTCCATAATGGATATCTCATGGATGTCCATGAAGTATATTTGATGGACGTACAGGTTGGTGGCCTAAGAATGTCCATTGGACGTCCATTGAATATCCTTTGGATAAAAACTGTACGTCCATCGAATGTCCAAAATATCCTCAATGGATATCCATTAGATATCCATGTGTTGTGTGGGTCAACACTATGAAGTTTGCATCTTGGTTAATTAGGCAGGAAACGAGCATCGAAGTTTTATGTCCGAGACATGTGCTTTCCTATGTATGTCCTTATTTCAATCGCACTTTTTCTTGATTACTTATACATGTCAAAAGATGGTAGTCTATTCAGAAACAGAAATGGAATATTTTATCACTGATTTTCATGAGTATTTTGAAGCTCAAAGTTTCATTTCCTGTACGAACTGCTTTGGAAGCTTCGGTAACATTCTGTCAGCATTTGAAACAAACTGCAGCTGATTCAACCATACATAGTAAGCCAACCGTAGGAAAATATTATTCAAAGGGATGTATACTACAGGTAGATAGTTTCCTAGTCATGTCTTCTCTTTCATTAATTTTTTCAGACGTCGTAGCTTGAATCACACTTTTTCTTGATCACTTACTTATACATTATACCAGAAGATAGCAGTCACTCCAGACACAGAAGTGGAATATTTTGTTAAGGTCGTACAACCGTTTCAACCTTTTTCTGGAAAAAAATTTTGAAATACAAAAATGAAATGAGGTATTCCAAATTTTGAATTTTATTTCTTTTCCGCTATTAATTTGGCAGCATCGTTTATAATGCTTTTCTGTTCATTACTGTTTCCAGTTATCCTAAAAAATTTCGTATTGAGAAAGTTGGATGTACTGACCATTGAAATTACAAGTAATGGGCTGGCCCCCATGCCAGTTTACCACAATACACAATGCGTAACATCTTAAAGAAAGGATATGTACTTCCAATATATGTTGTGAGGGACAGTTTTAGTCAGTTTTTACCAATGAACTCAAAAACTTGTAAATGAACCTTAACTTCACTTTGTTCAACTTGCATTTGCTGTAATAATCCAAATTGAGGAGAATACCTAATGTGACCATAAGTAACGCTTTGAGCGGGACAGTCTCGCTTTCAGGCAGTCTGTCCCGCTAGCCCCAGCGAGGCCGTCATGATACCGCACGGGAGTACAGATTTCATAATGTTTTATCGCATCTTCATCAAGAAGAGCCTTAGCACTCTTAGCAGGTAGTGCTATTCGAGAAGAAGAATTTCAGTTCATCAGAGTGGCACAACCAGAAAACAACAATTATGACAATATAAGTAAATATACTACAATTTTTTTATATATATGCAGATTCACACAAAAGGGAAGCCCTGTAATGTTCGAAGAATACGGCGTGAACCAAGGTACAGGAGATACCAATTAACATTCATTTTGAATTTTTGAAGTTTGTAAGCCTAAGGAAAAACCTCTTTCGGCAAGGTGTTCCAAAGGTCAGCTGTTCTATTGAAAAAAGATCCCTGAGCAAGATAGATTCGACAGGTCTTCAAATTCACAACAAAGAGGTGGGAATTCTGTACTCGTGTCATCTGTGTAGATATTTCCAAGAGTGGAACGATTGATAACAATTCGGAAAAGCACCGACGGTGAAAATATCTATAGGAGAAAGTCAAGTCTCCGACCCTTCTAAGATGTTCCAATGAAGTGAGCAAGTCTGTGAGCGAAAAGAAGAAGATGAATTGCTTTTTTTGAGTAGAATCGAGGAGCCTCAATGAATGTTTCGGTGCTGAACTCTACACATGAGATCTATCTTTCAAAACAGGTCGTATCTCAGCCTTGTAGATCATTAGAAGCTGACGAGAAGTGAAGTATTTCTACGCACGAAATAGAAATCCAAGTTTCTGGGAAGCAATTTTAGCGATCGATCTCACATGGTTTTCCCATGACAGATTATCACTGGTCGTAATTCCTAGCATCGAGCTACTTGACTTTGTAGGAATAGTTACTCCTGACATCTGAATACTGCTATTCTGGACTCAGTACCGAGTCAGTATCATAACAGCACCGGTTTTTTTTCAGTCCGGAAGAAACTAGTATCGTTTAACGCAAGTGCTCCTTTATTTTGAAACAGATCGGTTCAGCCGAAAAACAAAAATACGACTTAGAAGTCACGCTACTACTGGGGCTTAGTCAGTGGTGCCTACTTAACTATTTTGTATTCAGTGATTTGGTTAATTTGTCTTATCCTGTCTTCTATATTGAAAAACTGGTTAAACATTTGAAAAATTTTAATTATAAAATTCCGTAATTGTTCCTGTTTGACAAATAAATAAATGGCTACGTTATAAATACCGCATTTCTATGCCACTCAAAATTCCCAACACGTATTATTTACAAATCGACAATGATATGAAAAAACACGAACGAATTCACCCAATGAACTATTTTTTGATTTTTGCTCAACATGGAGCATGCATCTGCTTGAATCCTATCCAATCGGACCAAATAAATCGAATAAATTGAAATCACATTGGATATCGACGTTACGGAAATTAAGCGTGTTCCTATTTTCGTGCCACGATATTACAGAATCAGAATTGAATTTTTGTCATTGTGCTATCGGAACAATGAAGTTGGAGCATTCGACGTAAACACGCGGATGAACTCATGTGTGATATGGGTTTTTTCCAAATGATGATGATATTAAAGAGGGAAGAGTCGCTGTTCATTAGGGTGAAAGGGATATACGGAGGATAATATGGAAACACCGAAATGGAAGTGGAGATCAAAGAATGACGTCAAAGCTCATTGAATGTGTTATGGTGTTCGACTTTGAAGACAAAGACTATGGTTTTGGTATCCTCCTGAAATCCGTTCAGCGAAACGCAAATATATTGACTACTATATATATATATATATATATATATAGAAGAGAGGAGAGGAAGTCTTTGCTGACAAGTTAAGAACAAAACTCGGGAATTATATTTGGGACAGCAGCAAAAGCGAAAGTGTACTCTTATAACAATATATTTCCAATATTTCGACAATCAATTGTTGTCATCATCAGGGAGCTACAAAATAATGTTAATGAATGAAAATATGACATAGAATTTTTATCCTTACTTACATTGTTAGTGAGGATGGTCGCATGAGATGGTTAAAGAAGTCAGATGACACATAGTAAAATTGTTATAAAACATTGATACGTATCAGTACAACACATAAACACATTAAAAACTATAATCTTCTTATTTTAATGAAAAGGTGCAGTGACAAACACCATGTGGAAATGATGAAAAAGGATTGAAAATTTTGTGGTTATAAAGGCGCTAAAGGTTATTTGTCAAAAATGTCAAATGTCACTGAAAACTTATTGCTGAGACACAATTTGGCCTTAGCCGCTGAGACCTCAATGCCATTGCAGGTGCTGCAAAAGAGGAGGTGGGAAAATGTAATATAGTATTAAAAGATTTGAAAATTTTGAAATTAGTTATGTGAAAAAGTATGAATTTAATATTTTGATTAAGTAACGTCACTTGAATTGCCTTCGAGAACTCTCGAATTGCCATCAATCAATAATAAATATGAATAAATTTCACTCAAATGATTGAGATCGGTTCTTTTATTTAAACAATTTGAAGATTGAGAAATGAATGCCATTTCTAAGAACATTCTCCTCGAAACATTCCTTTCAATTGATAAAATTTTTGTGGAACTGAAATTCATTAAATGTCCTTCCTTGGAAGTGTGTTCACTCAGAGCACATCTTTCAGGATGGAGTCTGCAATCGCTTCTATGTGAAGAAATGCGATCTTTCAACAGTCTTCCAGTCTGTCCGATATACTCAGAGTCACAGTCATTGCAAGGAATACAGTAAACAACATTTGATTGGGATAATTTTGGAACTTTGTCTTTCACATTAGAAAAGAGGGAATTAATTGTAAGAACCGTTTTATTGGCTATTTTAATATTTTCTATGTTACTAAAAATTCTGGCAAGTCCAGGTGTGATCTCAGAAATGAATGGTAGACTAATGTATGAAAAATTACTATGGGTTTGATTAGGATTTTGATTAGTAGATGTAAGTTCTAAATTTGAATTATTATTCTGATTTTGAGAAAAAGTTAATGGTGACGTGCCAAATAAGATCTTATTCAAAAGTGAAGAAGGATAAGAATTATTAAGGAATAATTGTTTCAAAATATGGAGATTCTTCTGGTGAAAACCCTGGTCCGAAATGCGAAGAATTCGATCTTTCATCTGCTTGACCACGTTTACCTTCATCGACTCTTTATGGTATGACCAATAGTTTAAATACCTACCAGAACTGATAGGTTTTCGGTACCAGTCTACCAGTATAACATTGGTGGAAGTACGCATCAATTTAGTATCCAGAAATGGAACACTAAAATCAGCATCCTCCTTTTCAATGGTGAATTGGATAAACTGATCATAGCTGTTAAAAATGTCTACTATCTCGTCAACTCCAGACCTAGGCAAAGCCAAGATGATATCATCAACATATTTTTTAATGAAAGATATATGAAAAGGAACAACATTTAAGACCGTATCAAGCAAGTCATCCATCACATAATTTGCTAAAATGGGGCTAATTTTAGCACCCATAGGTGTACCAAAAGTTTGTTTATAAATATTGTTATTGAAAGAGAAATATGTATTGTTGAAAAGAAAGGTTAGTAAATTTATGAAGTCATTTTCATGAATGTTGCAATATGTACTAATATTATGCCAATTTTTTTTAATTACTCTTATGCAATACTCTAAATAAACATTGCTAAAGAGGGAGACAACATCTAGACTTGCAAGAACATAGTCTTCAGGAAGTTGAAATCTGTTAAATTTACTTGAAACTTCAAAAGAATCTTTAATATAATATGGATTATCAGAATCATATGCCCTTGTCAGAATGTCAGTCAAAAAAGATGCCAAAAGTTCAGTGGGATTGTTTATGGAAGCAATAATAGGACGAACTGATAATGTAGGTTTGTGAATTTTGGGTAAAGCATAAAATTTTGAAATGACACCTGTGTAATTGGTTAACTTCTTTTTTGTGACTTCATCAATTTGGTTTGTGGTGAAAAGATTTTTTATAAGTAAATTGCATTTGTTTTGGACTTGAAGAGTAGGATCTTTATTAACTGGTGTATAGGAATTACAATTGTTAATTAGTTCAGAGGATAATTGAAAATACTGATCTTTATTCATGACCACTGTAACATTTCCTTTGTCAGACCTTGTGACAACCAAGCTAGGATTCTGTTTAAGAAATTTTTTTGTTTTATTATATAAATTATGGTAAAAAGATGAGGAATGTTTGGAAGAATGTACATAGTTAGTAACTATGTTAGTAGAACGGGCTATTGTGGAATTTCTTTCTTGATCATTAGTGATCTTTGAAGTTACGCAATCAATGTCTGCTAAAATATTTTTAATAGAAAGATCTTTTTTTAAGATCGGTTGAACACTAAATTTTGGGCCTAAGGCTAAGAAATTTGAAATATCTTGAGGAATTGAAATGTCAGATAAGTTTTTTATCCAACAGGGTTGTGTATTAAGTTTATGAGAAGATTCTAATTGAATTAAGTTATTAATTTTAATAGTATTTTTTCTTCTTGTTGAATGAAAAATTTTGTTAAATTTCACTTGTTGGGAACTCGAAAACTCTGTGAAAAGCAACTCACTTGTACCGTTAATGATCTCTCGTTTGAGCATCTGCAACTGTTTTTCCAACTTAGGAATCAATTTATGAATAATGTCAATTTCATAATTAAGAAGTTTTGTTCCTAACCTTAAACATAGGTTTCTTGACTGATTAGTGTAGTTGATATCTTGTCGGAGAAGAAGGTCATCAATAGGAGCTGTAGAATGCCGGATATGGTTAGGTAATATCCCTAATTTTCTGCATCTGAGAAGAAAAGTTTTACGGTTGTATTCTCTGGCCATTTTCATTTTTATCCTTGACCAATGCTTCATCGTTCTTACTATGTTGACTCCATATGTAGCTTGAATATCTTGATAGTAACCCATTTTCCTGTCTAAAGAAGAGAGGAGAGGAAGTCTTTGCTGACAAGTTAAGAACAAAACTCGGGAATTATATTTGGGACAGCAGCAAAAGCGAAAGTGTACTCTTATAACAATATATTTCCAATATTTCGACAATCAATTGTTGTCATCATCAGGGAGCTACAAAATAATGTTAATGAATGAAAATATGACATAGAATTTTTATCCTTACTTACATTGTTAGTGAGGATGGTCGCATGAGATGGTTAAAGAAGTCAGATGACACATAGTAAAATTGTTATAAAACATTGATACGTATCAGTACAACACATAAACACATTAAAAACTATAATCTTCTTATTTTAATGAAAAGGTGCAGTGACAAACACCATGTGGAAATGATGAAAAAGGATTGAAAATTTTGTGGTTATAAAGGCGCTAAAGGTTATTTGTCAAAAATGTCAAATGTCACTGAAAACTTATTGCTGAGACACAATTTGGCCTTAGCCGCTGAGACCTCAATGCCATTGCAGGTGCTGCAAAAGAGGAGGTGGGAAAATGTAATATAGTATTAAAAGATTTGAAAATTTTGAAATTAGTTATGTGAAAAAGTATGAATTTAATATTTTGATTAAGTAACGTCACTTGAATTGCCTTCGAGAACTCTCGAATTGCCATCAATCAATAATAAATATGAATAAATTTCACTCAAATGATTGAGATCGGTTCTTTTATTTAAACAATTTGAAGATTGAGAAATGAATGCCATTTCTAAGAACATTCTCCTCGAAACATTCCTTTCAATTGATAAAATTTTTGTGGAACTGAAATTCATTAAATGTCCTTCCTTGGAAGTGTGTTCACTCAGAGCACATCTTTCAGGATGGAGTCTGCAATCGCTTCTATGTGAAGAAATGCGATCTTTCAACAGTCTTCCAGTCTGTCCGATATACTCAGAGTCACAGTCATTGCAAGGAATACAGTAAACAACATTTGATTGGGATAATTTTGGAACTTTGTCTTTCACATTAGAAAAGAGGGAATTAATTGTAAGAACCGTTTTATTGGCTATTTTAATATTTTCTATGTTACTAAAAATTCTGGCAAGTCCAGGTGTGATCTCAGAAATGAATGGTAGACTAATGTATGAAAAATTACTATGGGTTTGATTAGGATTTTGATTAGTAGATGTAAGTTCTAAATTTGAATTATTATTCTGATTTTGAGAAAAAGTTAATGGTGACGTGCCAAATAAGATCTTATTCAAAAGTGAAGAAGGATAAGAATTATTAAGGAATAATTGTTTCAAAATATGGAGATTCTTCTGGTGAAAACCCTGGTCCGAAATGCGAAGAATTCGATCTTTCATCTGCTTGACCACGTTTACCTTCATCGACTCTTTATGGTATGACCAATAGTTTAAATACCTACCAGAACTGATAGGTTTTCGGTACCAGTCTACCAGTATAACATTGGTGGAAGTACGCATCAATTTAGTATCCAGAAATGGAACACTAAAATCAGCATCCTCCTTTTCAATGGTGAATTGGATAAACTGATCATAGCTGTTAAAAATGTCTACTATCTCGTCAACTCCAGACCTAGGCAAAGCCAAGATGATATCATCAACATATTTTTTAATGAAAGATATATGAAAAGGAACAACATTTAAGACCGTATCAAGCAAGTCATCCATCACATAATTTGCTAAAATGGGGCTAATTTTAGCACCCATAGGTGTACCAAAAGTTTGTTTATAAATATTGTTATTGAAAGAGAAATATGTATTGTTGAAAAGAAAGGTTAGTAAATTTATGAAGTCATTTTCATGAATGTTGCAATATGTACTAATATTATGCCAATTTTTTTTAATTACTCTTATGCAATACTCTAAATAAACATTGCTAAAGAGGGAGACAACATCTAGACTTGCAAGAACATAGTCTTCAGGAAGTTGAAATCTGTTAAATTTACTTGAAACTTCAAAAGAATCTTTAATATAATATGGATTATCAGAATCATATGCCCTTGTCAGAATGTCAGTCAAAAAAGATGCCAAAAGTTCAGTGGGATTGTTTATGGAAGCAATAATAGGACGAACTGATAATGTAGGTTTGTGAATTTTGGGTAAAGCATAAAATTTTGAAATGACACCTGTGTAATTGGTTAACTTCTTTTTTGTGACTTCATCAATTTGGTTTGTGGTGAAAAGATTTTTTATAAGTAAATTGCATTTGTTTTGGACTTGAAGAGTAGGATCTTTATTAACTGGTGTATAGGAATTACAATTGTTAATTAGTTCAGAGGATAATTGAAAATACTGATCTTTATTCATGACCACTGTAACATTTCCTTTGTCAGACCTTGTGACAACCAAGCTAGGATTCTGTTTAAGAAATTTTTTTGTTTTATTATATAAATTATGGTAAAAAGATGAGGAATGTTTGGAAGAATGTACATAGTTAGTAACTATGTTAGTAGAACGGGCTATTGTGGAATTTCTTTCTTGATCATTAGTGATCTTTGAAGTTACGCAATCAATGTCTGCTAAAATATTTTTAATAGAAAGATCTTTTTTTAAGATCGGTTGAACACTAAATTTTGGGCCTAAGGCTAAGAAATTTGAAATATCTTGAGGAATTGAAATGTCAGATAAGTTTTTTATCCAACAGGGTTGTGTATTAAGTTTATGAGAAGATTCTAATTGAATTAAGTTATTAATTTTAATAGTATTTTTTCTTCTTGTTGAATGAAAAATTTTGTTAAATTTCACTTGTTGGGAACTCGAAAACTCTGTGAAAAGCAACTCACTTGTACCGTTAATGATCTCTCGTTTGAGCATCTGCAACTGTTTTTCCAACTTAGGAATCAATTTATGAATAATGTCAATTTCATAATTAAGAAGTTTTGTTCCTAACCTTAAACATAGGTTTCTTGACTGATTAGTGTAGTTGATATCTTGTCGGAGAAGAAGGTCATCAATAGGAGCTGTAGAATGCCGGATATGGTTAGGTAATATCCCTAATTTTCTGCATCTGAGAAGAAAAGTTTTACGGTTGTATTCTCTGGCCATTTTCATTTTTATCCTTGACCAATGCTTCATCGTTCTTACTATGTTGACTCCATATGTAGCTTGAATATCTTGATAGTAACCCATTTTCCTGTCTAAAGAAGAGAGGAGAGGAAGTCTTTGCTGACAAGTTAAGAACAAAACTCGGGAATTATATTTGGGACAGCAGCAAAAGCGAAAGTGTACTCTTATAACAATATATTTCCAATATTTCGACAATCAATTGTTGTCATCATCAGGGAGCTACAAAATAATGTTAATGAATGAAAATATGACATAGAATTTTTATCCTTACTTACATTGTTAGTGAGGATGGTCGCATGAGATGGTTAAAGAAGTCAGATGACACATAGTAAAATTGTTATAAAACATTGATACGTATCAGTACAACACATAAACACATTAAAAACTATAATCTTCTTATTTTAATGAAAAGGTGCAGTGACAAACACCATGTGGAAATGATGAAAAAGGATTGAAAATTTTGTGGTTATAAAGGCGCTAAAGGTTATTTGTCAAAAATGTCAAATGTCACTGAAAACTTATTGCTGAGACACAATTTGGCCTTAGCCGCTGAGACCTCAATGCCATTGCAGGTGCTGCAAAAGAGGAGGTGGGAAAATGTAATATAGTATTAAAAGATTTGAAAATTTTGAAATTAGTTATGTGAAAAAGTATGAATTTAATATTTTGATTAAGTAACGTCACTTGAATTGCCTTCGAGAACTCTCGAATTGCCATCAATCAATAATAAATATGAATAAATTTCACTCAAATGATTGAGATCGGTTCTTTTATTTAAACAATTTGAAGATTGAGAAATGAATGCCATTTCTAAGAACATTCTCCTCGAAACATTCCTTTCAATTGATAAAATTTTTGTGGAACTGAAATTCATTAAATGTCCTTCCTTGGAAGTGTGTTCACTCAGAGCACATCTTTCAGGATGGAGTCTGCAATCGCTTCTATGTGAAGAAATGCGATCTTTCAACAGTCTTCCAGTCTGTCCGATATACTCAGAGTCACAGTCATTGCAAGGAATACAGTAAACAACATTTGATTGGGATAATTTTGGAACTTTGTCTTTCACATTAGAAAAGAGGGAATTAATTGTAAGAACCGTTTTATTGGCTATTTTAATATTTTCTATGTTACTAAAAATTCTGGCAAGTCCAGGTGTGATCTCAGAAATGAATGGTAGACTAATGTATGAAAAATTACTATGGGTTTGATTAGGATTTTGATTAGTAGATGTAAGTTCTAAATTTGAATTATTATTCTGATTTTGAGAAAAAGTTAATGGTGACGTGCCAAATAAGATCTTATTCAAAAGTGAAGAAGGATAAGAATTATTAAGGAATAATTGTTTCAAAATATGGAGATTCTTCTGGTGAAAACCCTGGTCCGAAATGCGAAGAATTCGATCTTTCATCTGCTTGACCACGTTTACCTTCATCGACTCTTTATGGTATGACCAATAGTTTAAATACCTACCAGAACTGATAGGTTTTCGGTACCAGTCTACCAGTATAACATTGGTGGAAGTACGCATCAATTTAGTATCCAGAAATGGAACACTAAAATCAGCATCCTCCTTTTCAATGGTGAATTGGATAAACTGATCATAGCTGTTAAAAATGTCTACTATCTCGTCAACTCCAGACCTAGGCAAAGCCAAGATGATATCATCAACATATTTTTTAATGAAAGATATATGAAAAGGAACAACATTTAAGACCGTATCAAGCAAGTCATCCATCACATAATTTGCTAAAATGGGGCTAATTTTAGCACCCATAGGTGTACCAAAAGTTTGTTTATAAATATTGTTATTGAAAGAGAAATATGTATTGTTGAAAAGAAAGGTTAGTAAATTTATGAAGTCATTTTCATGAATGTTGCAATATGTACTAATATTATGCCAATTTTTTTTAATTACTCTTATGCAATACTCTAAATAAACATTGCTAAAGAGGGAGACAACATCTAGACTTGCAAGAACATAGTCTTCAGGAAGTTGAAATCTGTTAAATTTACTTGAAACTTCAAAAGAATCTTTAATATAATATGGATTATCAGAATCATATGCCCTTGTCAGAATGTCAGTCAAAAAAGATGCCAAAAGTTCAGTGGGATTGTTTATGGAAGCAATAATAGGACGAACTGATAATGTAGGTTTGTGAATTTTGGGTAAAGCATAAAATTTTGAAATGACACCTGTGTAATTGGTTAACTTCTTTTTTGTGACTTCATCAATTTGGTTTGTGGTGAAAAGATTTTTTATAAGTAAATTGCATTTGTTTTGGACTTGAAGAGTAGGATCTTTATTAACTGGTGTATAGGAATTACAATTGTTAATTAGTTCAGAGGATAATTGAAAATACTGATCTTTATTCATGACCACTGTAACATTTCCTTTGTCAGACCTTGTGACAACCAAGCTAGGATTCTGTTTAAGAAATTTTTTTGTTTTATTATATAAATTATGGTAAAAAGATGAGGAATGTTTGGAAGAATGTACATAGTTAGTAACTATGTTAGTAGAACGGGCTATTGTGCTTGTCAGCAAAGACTTCCTCTCCTCTCTTCTTTAGACAGGAAAATGGGTTACTATCAAGATATTCAAGCTACATATGGAGTCAACATAGTAAGAACGATGAAGCATTGGTCAAGGATAAAAATGAAAATGGCCAGAGAATACAACCGTAAAACTTTTCTTCTCAGATGCAGAAAATTAGGGATATTACCTAACCATATCCGGCATTCTACAGCTCCTATTGATGACCTTCTTCTCCGACAAGATATCAACTACACTAATCAGTCAAGAAACCTATGTTTAAGGTTAGGAACAAAACTTCTTAATTATGAAATTGACATTATTCATAAATTGATTCCTAAGTTGGAAAAACAGTTGCAGATGCTCAAACGAGAGATCATTAACGGTACAAGTGAGTTGCTTTTCACAGAGTTTTCGAGTTCCCAACAAGTGAAATTTAACAAAATTTTTCATTCAACAAGAAGAAAAAATACTATTAAAATTAATAACTTAATTCAATTAGAATCTTCTCATAAACTTAATACACAACCCTGTTGGATAAAAAACTTATCTGACATTTCAATTCCTCAAGATATTTCAAATTTCTTAGCCTTAGGCCCAAAATTTAGTGTTCAACCGATCTTAAAAAAAGATCTTTCTATTAAAAATATTTTAGCAGACATTGATTGCGTAACTTCAAAGATCACTAATGATCAAGAAAGAAATTCCACAATAGCCCGTTCTACTAACATAGTTACTAACTATGTACATTCTTCCAAACATTCCTCATCTTTTTACCATAATTTATATAATAAAACAAAAAAATTTCTTAAACAGAATCCTAGCTTGGTTGTCACAAGGTCTGACAAAGGAAATGTTACAGTGGTCATGAATAAAGATCAGTATTTTCAATTATCCTCTGAACTAATTAACAATTGTAATTCCTATACACCAGTTAATAAAGATCCTACTCTTCAAGTCCAAAACAAATGCAATTTACTTATAAAAAATCTTTTCACCACAAACCAAATTGATGAAGTCACAAAAAAGAAGTTAACCAATTACACAGGTGTCATTTCAAAATTTTATGCTTTACCCAAAATTCACAAACCTACATTATCAGTTCGTCCTATTATTGCTTCCATAAACAATCCCACTGAACTTTTGGCATCTTTTTTGACTGACATTCTGACAAGGGCATATGATTCTGATAATCCATATTATATTAAAGATTCTTTTGAAGTTTCAAGTAAATTTAACAGATTTCAACTTCCTGAAGACTATGTTCTTGCAAGTCTAGATGTTGTCTCCCTCTTTAGCAATGTTTATTTAGAGTATTGCATAAGAGTAATTAAAAAAAATTGGCATAATATTAGTACATATTGCAACATTCATGAAAATGACTTCATAAATTTACTAACCTTTCTTTTCAACAATACATATTTCTCTTTCAATAACAATATTTATAAACAAACTTTTGGTACACCTATGGGTGCTAAAATTAGCCCCATTTTAGCAAATTATGTGATGGATGACTTGCTTGATACGGTCTTAAATGTTGTTCCTTTTCATATATCTTTCATTAAAAAATATGTTGATGATATCATCTTGGCTTTGCCTAGGTCTGGAGTTGACGAGATAGTAGACATTTTTAACAGCTATGATCAGTTTATCCAATTCACCATTGAAAAGGAGGATGCTGATTTTAGTGTTCCATTTCTGGATACTAAATTGATGCGTACTTCCACCAATGTTATACTGGTAGACTGGTACCGAAAACCTATCAGTTCTGGTAGGTATTTAAACTATTGGTCATACCATAAAGAGTCGATGAAGGTAAACGTGGTCAAGCAGATGAAAGATCGAATTCTTCGCATTTCGGACCAGGGTTTTCACCAGAAGAATCTCCATATTTTGAAACAATTATTCCTTAATAATTCTTATCCTTCTTCACTTTTGAATAAGATCTTATTTGGCACGTCACCATTAACTTTTTCTCAAAATCAGAATAATAATTCAAATTTAGAACTTACATCTACTAATCAAAATCCTAATCAAACCCATAGTAATTTTTCATACATTAGTCTACCATTCATTTCTGAGATCACACCTGGACTTGCCAGAATTTTTAGTAACATAGAAAATATTAAAATAGCCAATAAAACGGTTCTTACAATTAATTCCCTCTTTTCTAATGTGAAAGACAAAGTTCCAAAATTATCCCAATCAAATGTTGTTTACTGTATTCCTTGCAATGACTGTGACTCTGAGTATATCGGACAGACTGGAAGACTGTTGAAAGATCGCATTTCTTCACATAGAAGCGATTGCAGACTCCATCCTGAAAGATGTGCTCTGAGTGAACACACTTCCAAGGAAGGACATTTAATGAATTTCAGTTCCACAAAAATTTTATCAATTGAAAGGAATGTTTCGAGGAGAATGTTCTTAGAAATGGCATTCATTTCTCAATCTTCAAATTGTTTAAATAAAAGAACCGATCTCAATCATTTGAGTGAAATTTATTCATATTTATTATTGATTGATGGCAATTCGAGAGTTCTCGAAGGCAATTCAAGTGACGTTACTTAATCAAAATATTAAATTCATACTTTTTCACATAACTAATTTCAAAATTTTCAAATCTTTTAATACTATATTACATTTTCCCACCTCCTCTTTTGCAGCACCTGCAATGGCATTGAGGTCTCAGCGGCTAAGGCCAAATTGTGTCTCAGCAATAAGTTTTCAGTGACATTTGACATTTTTGACAAATAACCTTTAGCGCCTTTATAACCACAAAATTTTCAATCCTTTTTCATCATTTCCACATGGTGTTTGTCACTGCACCTTTTCATTAAAATAAGAAGATTATAGTTTTTAATGTGTTTATGTGTTGTACTGATACGTATCAATGTTTTATAACAATTTTACTATGTGTCATCTGACTTCTTTAACCATCTCATGCGACCATCCTCACTAACAATGTAAGTAAGGATAAAAATTCTATGTCATATTTTCATTCATTAACATTATTTTGTAGCTCCCTGATGATGACAACAATTGATTGTCGAAATATTGGAAATATATTGTTATAAGAGTACACTTTCGCTTTTGCTGCTGTCCCAAATATAATTCCCGAGTTTTGTTCTTAACTTGTCAGCAAAGACTTCCTCTCCTCTCTTCTTTAGACAGGAAAATGGGTTACTATCAAGATATTCAAGCTACATATGGAGTCAACATAGTAAGAACGATGAAGCATTGGTCAAGGATAAAAATGAAAATGGCCAGAGAATACAACCGTAAAACTTTTCTTCTCAGATGCAGAAAATTAGGGATATTACCTAACCATATCCGGCATTCTACAGCTCCTATTGATGACCTTCTTCTCCGACAAGATATCAACTACACTAATCAGTCAAGAAACCTATGTTTAAGGTTAGGAACAAAACTTCTTAATTATGAAATTGACATTATTCATAAATTGATTCCTAAGTTGGAAAAACAGTTGCAGATGCTCAAACGAGAGATCATTAACGGTACAAGTGAGTTGCTTTTCACAGAGTTTTCGAGTTCCCAACAAGTGAAATTTAACAAAATTTTTCATTCAACAAGAAGAAAAAATACTATTAAAATTAATAACTTAATTCAATTAGAATCTTCTCATAAACTTAATACACAACCCTGTTGGATAAAAAACTTATCTGACATTTCAATTCCTCAAGATATTTCAAATTTCTTAGCCTTAGGCCCAAAATTTAGTGTTCAACCGATCTTAAAAAAAGATCTTTCTATTAAAAATATTTTAGCAGACATTGATTGCGTAACTTCAAAGATCACTAATGATCAAGAAAGAAATTCCACAATAGCCCGTTCTACTAACATAGTTACTAACTATGTACATTCTTCCAAACATTCCTCATCTTTTTACCATAATTTATATAATAAAACAAAAAAATTTCTTAAACAGAATCCTAGCTTGGTTGTCACAAGGTCTGACAAAGGAAATGTTACAGTGGTCATGAATAAAGATCAGTATTTTCAATTATCCTCTGAACTAATTAACAATTGTAATTCCTATACACCAGTTAATAAAGATCCTACTCTTCAAGTCCAAAACAAATGCAATTTACTTATAAAAAATCTTTTCACCACAAACCAAATTGATGAAGTCACAAAAAAGAAGTTAACCAATTACACAGGTGTCATTTCAAAATTTTATGCTTTACCCAAAATTCACAAACCTACATTATCAGTTCGTCCTATTATTGCTTCCATAAACAATCCCACTGAACTTTTGGCATCTTTTTTGACTGACATTCTGACAAGGGCATATGATTCTGATAATCCATATTATATTAAAGATTCTTTTGAAGTTTCAAGTAAATTTAACAGATTTCAACTTCCTGAAGACTATGTTCTTGCAAGTCTAGATGTTGTCTCCCTCTTTAGCAATGTTTATTTAGAGTATTGCATAAGAGTAATTAAAAAAAATTGGCATAATATTAGTACATATTGCAACATTCATGAAAATGACTTCATAAATTTACTAACCTTTCTTTTCAACAATACATATTTCTCTTTCAATAACAATATTTATAAACAAACTTTTGGTACACCTATGGGTGCTAAAATTAGCCCCATTTTAGCAAATTATGTGATGGATGACTTGCTTGATACGGTCTTAAATGTTGTTCCTTTTCATATATCTTTCATTAAAAAATATGTTGATGATATCATCTTGGCTTTGCCTAGGTCTGGAGTTGACGAGATAGTAGACATTTTTAACAGCTATGATCAGTTTATCCAATTCACCATTGAAAAGGAGGATGCTGATTTTAGTGTTCCATTTCTGGATACTAAATTGATGCGTACTTCCACCAATGTTATACTGGTAGACTGGTACCGAAAACCTATCAGTTCTGGTAGGTATTTAAACTATTGGTCATACCATAAAGAGTCGATGAAGGTAAACGTGGTCAAGCAGATGAAAGATCGAATTCTTCGCATTTCGGACCAGGGTTTTCACCAGAAGAATCTCCATATTTTGAAACAATTATTCCTTAATAATTCTTATCCTTCTTCACTTTTGAATAAGATCTTATTTGGCACGTCACCATTAACTTTTTCTCAAAATCAGAATAATAATTCAAATTTAGAACTTACATCTACTAATCAAAATCCTAATCAAACCCATAGTAATTTTTCATACATTAGTCTACCATTCATTTCTGAGATCACACCTGGACTTGCCAGAATTTTTAGTAACATAGAAAATATTAAAATAGCCAATAAAACGGTTCTTACAATTAATTCCCTCTTTTCTAATGTGAAAGACAAAGTTCCAAAATTATCCCAATCAAATGTTGTTTACTGTATTCCTTGCAATGACTGTGACTCTGAGTATATCGGACAGACTGGAAGACTGTTGAAAGATCGCATTTCTTCACATAGAAGCGATTGCAGACTCCATCCTGAAAGATGTGCTCTGAGTGAACACACTTCCAAGGAAGGACATTTAATGAATTTCAGTTCCACAAAAATTTTATCAATTGAAAGGAATGTTTCGAGGAGAATGTTCTTAGAAATGGCATTCATTTCTCAATCTTCAAATTGTTTAAATAAAAGAACCGATCTCAATCATTTGAGTGAAATTTATTCATATTTATTATTGATTGATGGCAATTCGAGAGTTCTCGAAGGCAATTCAAGTGACGTTACTTAATCAAAATATTAAATTCATACTTTTTCACATAACTAATTTCAAAATTTTCAAATCTTTTAATACTATATTACATTTTCCCACCTCCTCTTTTGCAGCACCTGCAATGGCATTGAGGTCTCAGCGGCTAAGGCCAAATTGTGTCTCAGCAATAAGTTTTCAGTGACATTTGACATTTTTGACAAATAACCTTTAGCGCCTTTATAACCACAAAATTTTCAATCCTTTTTCATCATTTCCACATGGTGTTTGTCACTGCACCTTTTCATTAAAATAAGAAGATTATAGTTTTTAATGTGTTTATGTGTTGTACTGATACGTATCAATGTTTTATAACAATTTTACTATGTGTCATCTGACTTCTTTAACCATCTCATGCGACCATCCTCACTAACAATGTAAGTAAGGATAAAAATTCTATGTCATATTTTCATTCATTAACATTATTTTGTAGCTCCCTGATGATGACAACAATTGATTGTCGAAATATTGGAAATATATTGTTATAAGAGTACACTTTCGCTTTTGCTGCTGTCCCAAATATAATTCCCGAGTTTTGTTCTTAACTTGTCAGCAAAGACTTCCTCTCCTCTCTTCTTTAGACAGGAAAATGGGTTACTATCAAGATATTCAAGCTACATATGGAGTCAACATAGTAAGAACGATGAAGCATTGGTCAAGGATAAAAATGAAAATGGCCAGAGAATACAACCGTAAAACTTTTCTTCTCAGATGCAGAAAATTAGGGATATTACCTAACCATATCCGGCATTCTACAGCTCCTATTGATGACCTTCTTCTCCGACAAGATATCAACTACACTAATCAGTCAAGAAACCTATGTTTAAGGTTAGGAACAAAACTTCTTAATTATGAAATTGACATTATTCATAAATTGATTCCTAAGTTGGAAAAACAGTTGCAGATGCTCAAACGAGAGATCATTAACGGTACAAGTGAGTTGCTTTTCACAGAGTTTTCGAGTTCCCAACAAGTGAAATTTAACAAAATTTTTCATTCAACAAGAAGAAAAAATACTATTAAAATTAATAACTTAATTCAATTAGAATCTTCTCATAAACTTAATACACAACCCTGTTGGATAAAAAACTTATCTGACATTTCAATTCCTCAAGATATTTCAAATTTCTTAGCCTTAGGCCCAAAATTTAGTGTTCAACCGATCTTAAAAAAAGATCTTTCTATTAAAAATATTTTAGCAGACATTGATTGCGTAACTTCAAAGATCACTAATGATCAAGAAAGAAATTCCACAATAGCCCGTTCTACTAACATAGTTACTAACTATGTACATTCTTCCAAACATTCCTCATCTTTTTACCATAATTTATATAATAAAACAAAAAAATTTCTTAAACAGAATCCTAGCTTGGTTGTCACAAGGTCTGACAAAGGAAATGTTACAGTGGTCATGAATAAAGATCAGTATTTTCAATTATCCTCTGAACTAATTAACAATTGTAATTCCTATACACCAGTTAATAAAGATCCTACTCTTCAAGTCCAAAACAAATGCAATTTACTTATAAAAAATCTTTTCACCACAAACCAAATTGATGAAGTCACAAAAAAGAAGTTAACCAATTACACAGGTGTCATTTCAAAATTTTATGCTTTACCCAAAATTCACAAACCTACATTATCAGTTCGTCCTATTATTGCTTCCATAAACAATCCCACTGAACTTTTGGCATCTTTTTTGACTGACATTCTGACAAGGGCATATGATTCTGATAATCCATATTATATTAAAGATTCTTTTGAAGTTTCAAGTAAATTTAACAGATTTCAACTTCCTGAAGACTATGTTCTTGCAAGTCTAGATGTTGTCTCCCTCTTTAGCAATGTTTATTTAGAGTATTGCATAAGAGTAATTAAAAAAAATTGGCATAATATTAGTACATATTGCAACATTCATGAAAATGACTTCATAAATTTACTAACCTTTCTTTTCAACAATACATATTTCTCTTTCAATAACAATATTTATAAACAAACTTTTGGTACACCTATGGGTGCTAAAATTAGCCCCATTTTAGCAAATTATGTGATGGATGACTTGCTTGATACGGTCTTAAATGTTGTTCCTTTTCATATATCTTTCATTAAAAAATATGTTGATGATATCATCTTGGCTTTGCCTAGGTCTGGAGTTGACGAGATAGTAGACATTTTTAACAGCTATGATCAGTTTATCCAATTCACCATTGAAAAGGAGGATGCTGATTTTAGTGTTCCATTTCTGGATACTAAATTGATGCGTACTTCCACCAATGTTATACTGGTAGACTGGTACCGAAAACCTATCAGTTCTGGTAGGTATTTAAACTATTGGTCATACCATAAAGAGTCGATGAAGGTAAACGTGGTCAAGCAGATGAAAGATCGAATTCTTCGCATTTCGGACCAGGGTTTTCACCAGAAGAATCTCCATATTTTGAAACAATTATTCCTTAATAATTCTTATCCTTCTTCACTTTTGAATAAGATCTTATTTGGCACGTCACCATTAACTTTTTCTCAAAATCAGAATAATAATTCAAATTTAGAACTTACATCTACTAATCAAAATCCTAATCAAACCCATAGTAATTTTTCATACATTAGTCTACCATTCATTTCTGAGATCACACCTGGACTTGCCAGAATTTTTAGTAACATAGAAAATATTAAAATAGCCAATAAAACGGTTCTTACAATTAATTCCCTCTTTTCTAATGTGAAAGACAAAGTTCCAAAATTATCCCAATCAAATGTTGTTTACTGTATTCCTTGCAATGACTGTGACTCTGAGTATATCGGACAGACTGGAAGACTGTTGAAAGATCGCATTTCTTCACATAGAAGCGATTGCAGACTCCATCCTGAAAGATGTGCTCTGAGTGAACACACTTCCAAGGAAGGACATTTAATGAATTTCAGTTCCACAAAAATTTTATCAATTGAAAGGAATGTTTCGAGGAGAATGTTCTTAGAAATGGCATTCATTTCTCAATCTTCAAATTGTTTAAATAAAAGAACCGATCTCAATCATTTGAGTGAAATTTATTCATATTTATTATTGATTGATGGCAATTCGAGAGTTCTCGAAGGCAATTCAAGTGACGTTACTTAATCAAAATATTAAATTCATACTTTTTCACATAACTAATTTCAAAATTTTCAAATCTTTTAATACTATATTACATTTTCCCACCTCCTCTTTTGCAGCACCTGCAATGGCATTGAGGTCTCAGCGGCTAAGGCCAAATTGTGTCTCAGCAATAAGTTTTCAGTGACATTTGACATTTTTGACAAATAACCTTTAGCGCCTTTATAACCACAAAATTTTCAATCCTTTTTCATCATTTCCACATGGTGTTTGTCACTGCACCTTTTCATTAAAATAAGAAGATTATAGTTTTTAATGTGTTTATGTGTTGTACTGATACGTATCAATGTTTTATAACAATTTTACTATGTGTCATCTGACTTCTTTAACCATCTCATGCGACCATCCTCACTAACAATGTAAGTAAGGATAAAAATTCTATGTCATATTTTCATTCATTAACATTATTTTGTAGCTCCCTGATGATGACAACAATTGATTGTCGAAATATTGGAAATATATTGTTATAAGAGTACACTTTCGCTTTTGCTGCTGTCCCAAATATAATTCCCGAGTTTTGTGTATATATATATATATATATATATATATATATATATATATATATATATATATATATATATATATTTATAAGCATACCACTATCTACCGAGCGTCCGTACATTAACAAATTACTATCTTCCAAGCGTCCGGCTCCAACAGAGCGTCCATATATGGACGCTCTGAAGAAACTGTGTAGAATCTGAACTCAGAGCACCAGAGTAGTTCACATATTTGAAAATTCGTTGGACGCCTTCTTGATAGTTGTGCAAATTTTTCGAATACTTTTGTATATTATTAGTTCATCAGGTTTGCCGCCAGCGACGCAAGGAGCATTTCTGAATATTCATTGAAAGGTATATATTACTTTCGGACCGTCGATTTCCAAGCGTCTTTCAATTTCTGAAGAAGAGGCAACGCTGAATAGGGGCTGATTTCAGAAGGCAGCGTGTTTTAAAAAGTGCAGTATTTGTTGACAAACATTCGTTGAGTGAAGAGTGAGTGATATTTGATAAACCGATTTCAGGGAAGTTATGAATCAAATGAGGTTTTGACACACACTCATGACTACTTTGTATTCTTTCGCTGTTTCTGCTTGAGTTCATCAACGCACAGACCTAGAGTAGGGGGTTTTTCAAGGCGAACTAAGCTTTTCGCGGGAAACCACACCATTCCTAGCTTCTTCAAAGGCTAGCCACTCGCGCCAGCAAAACGTCAGGAAGAAATTCCAAAAAACGACGACCTCCAAACCCGAACAAAAGTAGTGATACAGATGGCTTTTCCTTTAAGGATATCATGCCAGAGTGGTGATAGGATGTCGTGTGTGTCCAATATCCTTCACAACTATTTGGTTTGAACCTCACAACAGGGAGAACAAAAAATTAATTTCAATTCGTTATTTACAACCTCTATGGATTGTGTAATAGATCATTCATCAACTAGCCCCCATGAATTGAATGAATCGAAATAATTCATAATCGGTATTTTTGATACATGGTGGTAAAAAAAAATTGGTTTGAAAACCATTTGTTTTTCATTCCGGATACGCGATGTAATATCATATACAGGGTGGCTCATCGAAAATATATCGCAAGGCATTAGAGGCTGGAAAATTAATTTCGATAAAATCCGAATACACGTCAGAAGGACAATTTTTGACAAAAAAATAAAAATTTTATTTGATTCAACTCAAAAACATACCGTATTAGTTAAGTGAATGTGCACACTCTGTTGAACGCATATCTTTGGATCTTTCGGAGTGCTGTGAACTTTGGTTTTATATGCTCAAAAAAACTAAAAGACTCAAGTCGGGCGACCAAGAGGGCCACTCAGTTGCACCCCTTCGTTTACCCAGGGACCTGGAAACGTGCCATTCGAGTAATTGCGTACATTCAGCAAGTAATGGGGGGAGCTCCGTTTTGTGGAAAAATATTTCTTGTGCATCACATGCAGGGTCATTCTCTATGATATTTGTCATTCTATATGATATTTGTAATTGCGTACATTCAGCAAGTAATGGGGGAGAGCTCCATTTTGTGAAAAAATATTTCTTGTGCATCACATGCAGGATCATTCTCTATGACATTTGTTATAAATGAGTCGATGGCAATTGGTAGTGAATCCAGATACAGGACACACGATGAAAATTACCTGTTATTGAATAATACCAAGCTAGGTAGGGTCCCATCAGAAAAACAGGGAGTTCTGCCAATAATCTCAAGCCCTATGAATGTTGTCTTATTAACTCAGGTGGTCAGTCAGTATACTCAATAACGATCGGAAATTCTGAATCGATTGAAACGTCGCGTCGTGCTGATACTAACAACTCAGACAATGGAAGTCTGCGATAACAGTAGCAAATTTACATCACTCTAAAAATTAAAAAAAAAATATGCGAAGGATCTGCACAGCATTAAAAAACAAAGAAACCTCTCGAATAAATTTATTGGAATAAAACGGTCAGTATTTAGGTGAAATAAAATCGGTTCTTGCATTTTTCGTCAAAGGTAGTGTTGAAATTTTGAAATTCGATATTTTCTGAACGAGAAATATCTTATTTGAAGAGTTACCTCTAACGAGAATTTTCACAGAGGAAAAACTTGGGCGTCTCGTCGAACCGAACCTACTCACGGAGATTCAGCCTGTTATTAATCACTCGAAAAATCAGGCGGTGGCTGCTGGACTATCTTGTCTCAAAATCAAATATTTGAAGGCTCCTCGTATATTACGTGTGTTTTACTGTATTTTGTTGGTGCATGTTTAGTTTTAGGGGATACACAAACTCTTATCAGGAATAACTTTTTGTCGAAAAACCCTCAATAAATAAGTTTCCCATATGGTGCATACTTTGGGGATGACACTGTATATGTTTGGCCCCCCTCTCAACATACATTTTGGCTGCTCATTACAAACACAAGTGAACACTTTGCCGTGTACCCTTTTATAACAGAGTATCTCCACAAATAAATTTTTCTCAATATATTTATTTATTTTTTATGAGTTGGAATGTGATTCTTAGGGCCATTTTCCAGATATGTGGTCATGTCATGATTTAGTAATGTTCGAAGAAAACTATATAATTTCTTGTAGGGACTGGTATTGAGTAAGCTTAATACAAAGCTAAATAACGAACAACATGACCACAGGTAGTGTGGCAATTAATACTGATGTTTATAAGCTGTGGAAAAAGTCAATTTTTCATAAATTGTATATATTTAACAAATCACATATGAGTGTATAGATAAAAATAACAAGTAAATAGTGAAATTAAAAAAGTATCAAAGCAAAATATCAGAGCTCAGAAAGTCAACCCACGAGTAGCATCTTAAAGTTACCTATTGCCGTTATGGTTTAATCTGGCATCATCGCCGGGCGCTTACGAATCGGAAGGACGAAAGTAAAATATATAAAGCGGACGCCAGCTAGCGGAAATTCTTGAATATATTGGACGCTGAGAGGGGGCTCCATGAAAGGACGCTAAGGAATGGACAAATGAAAATTCCAATTATTTATAGTCGAAAAACAAAGTCCAAACAATTTCCATGACACGTCGTGTATGAATCTTGAAAATATTCATCTGTACAACTACAGGTTTCTTGAGAACTACATGACGGACGCTCAGAGATTGAGTTGTGAAAAGACGCCAGGAAGATAGCTGGATGTATATATATATATATATATATATATATATATACATATATATATATATATATATATATATATATATATGGAATTCGAGACAACACGAAATTCTCCCATTAGGACTATGGCAAAATCAAATAGCGGAAAATTTCCCACCTGAGAATGTCACTGAAGTTATCTGTCACCTCCGCTATTTTATAAAGAATCATCTCTGAAAACAAGCGATTTCAGCTCAATATTCTTGAACAATTTACATTGAATATTTGTTCCAAGGCGCTGATTGGTTGAAATATTGAATAGAAAATGGATTGATTCTTGTCGTGGCACCTAACGCATACTATCTTAGGGACTAGCCCAGTGGTAAGAAAGGGTTCTTACCAAGTAGTACCGGTTCATATCGGCTCGGGATCACTTAAATTTTTTTATCTTCTTTTCAATGGAATAATTTCAGTAATTTGAATCCAACTATTGATGAGTTTGATTCAGAATATCTTAATAAACGATGAAATGGTTGATAATAATTAGAAAATGTAAATTTAGGAAAACACTTTGTAAACCTTCGACTTTTCAAAAAGATGAGAAGAATGAAAAGTTTATAGTAATTTTATATGAACCTCAATACACTAGAGGACTTCAACAGATATTTGATGAAGTGAATATGAAAGTTGCATATAAAACATCCCACAATTTACAACAGCTTCTTGGTAACTCAAGAGGTGAATTAGAAAGCTCAAAGAAGTTGAGAATTTAGTTGAGAGTTCAGTTGTCAAGATAACAACAACAAATATATCAGCCAGAGCCAACGAGCTATTGAAACCCGTTTCAAAGAGCATTTTGCACACATGAAATTCGGAAGGATAGACAAATCCAGTGTCGCCCAACACGCTCTAGACAATGACCACAAAATTGGTGAAAGAATCCTAAACTGATCAAGCATGTGCATGACACAAAGCTACTCGATGCATGTGAGAGTCTAGGAATGGCAAAATGTAAAAACAGCATGAATGGTGACAAGGGACCTATCCCTTTCAGCCCGCTTTTCAAATTATTGCTGAGAAAGTAGTCAGAATAATCAATGATAAAAGATGACGGACCAACAAAATTTGCACTAGTTCATTATCAAAAAATTAATTAGAATAATTAACAGTAATTAACAAAGTCCATATCAGACCAGAACACTCCAGGTATATAAGCCACTAACCTCAGCATTAGATTTAGTATCAATTTTCTTCTGCTGAAGATGCTAATCTGGTTAGCGAAACGCCTGTCGGGTGCAAAAAATATCAGTTTGGTGTAAGGGTGATTGATCTGTAGGGAAAGTTTCAGAATATCTTACCCAACCTTGTGTTTATATAACGATACAAATTTCAGTTGCTGATAGTTCTGACATAAAATTTCTATACAGAATTTCCCACAAGTTCGAATTAATTATTCACTGTGGAAATCAAAAATCGACGTGTCTCGGCGATTTTCCTAACAAGAATCCAATAACGAGTTAGATAGGGGGGGACACTTATGATGCGCACTGTATATAATAATCACCTAGTTTTTTTGACATTTAGAAAAACGAATCCGTTTTCCTTTTCGAATGTTATGTATAAGAGATGTCTCTTCTATAATGGGTTTTTATGGTGGTTGGTTGATAACGCGAAAAAACTACGAAGAAAACATTCATCCCCCACAAAATGATGATTTTCAAATAGTGCGAATCTTTTTTCTTGATCATAGTCATTACGAGCGCAACTGGAATGGCTTCAACGTTGGGTTGAATATGTAGAATCATGCGTGATTGGTGAATGAGGTTCAATGCCAATTCGTTCAAAAATTGCAGTTTATTTTATTCATCATTGATGGTATTTTGTGCTGCGTGTATTGGCCTTTGATGAGACGTACAAAAATCCTACCCTATTTCAACTTTCTCAACCTCGGTTATCAACCAAGTAAACGTAATTTTGTCTAATGCCATAAATATATTCTCTCCATACATCCGGGGCAATTTGAGGGGATCAAAACATTTCAGCCCAACGTAAGAATGAAATTACCATAATCATTGAAAGAATGAAAGTTTTTTTGACTTTTCTGGGTATCCGCAGTTTTTCGTAGAATCTCTATAAGCCACAATGCATAAAGGTACCACAAAAGTTTTCAAAGTGGATGGCGCTGTCGTCGCACACGGTCCAATACACTGCTTTAAGTGCTATTATTTGTTGAGTAGTTTTCTGGGTTAGTAACCTACCACAATCTGAAAAAAATAAAGATCAATATTGAAATCTATACAAGTGTAAAAGGGTAGATTTTCAATCCACCCCGAGAAGTTCCTGCTTCTATTGAAAAACAGTTCTTTCTAGATAGAATTAGCCCAATTAGTCAAAAACTACTCGTATAACTCAAATTTTGTCTATCAAAACAATAATAATAACCATATATACTACCATATATATATATATATATATATATATATATATATATATATATATATATATATATATATATATATATAGATATATAAATACTTATCGTTAACGTTTCGGTTATTTGTTGTTTTGAATGTTGTTCTAACATTATGCCTGTTGCCGATCCGTTTCATCTTTCCAGACTAACGAGGGACATAAGGTATAATGCTTGATACAGGTGATGTATGGTGGTGTATTTTGTGTAGGTTGTATGTCTTCGTTGTGGACTGTGTTCGAATTTTCAATTTCGGTAAAAGTTTTTCTATAAATTTTTCTGGATATCCATTTCCTTTCAATACTGATTTGATGAAGTTTACCTCTTCATTTATTTTTACTTGTGAGTTACATACATTTTTTTTTCCATCATAAAGGCATTATAATATGCCTTTCTTGATACTTTGTGGTGGTTTGAGTTGTAGTGAAGATATCTGTTGGTATGTGTTTTCTTTCGACATACACTTGTGTCGATTCTCCATCGTTTCATCTAGATATGGAAGTTCATTGTTATATTCAGTTTCTTATGTGAATGTTTATTGTGGGTTCTTGTTTGTTAATATGTTTCAAAAATGTGTCAAGTTCATTTTGACCATGACTCTATACAGCAAAAACATCAACAACATATCTCCATAACACCTTTGGACCATTTGGATGAGTTTCTATGGAAGAATCCTCAAAATACTCCATAAAAATATTCTAAGAATTGGAGAAAGTAGTGAACCCATAGCCATACCACATTCTTGTTGGTAAAAATCATTTTTGACTTCAAAAAAACAATTTTTCCGTACAAAGTTTTGAGATATAGTATAGATTCAAATATTAATTCTTATTTTTTCAGATTCTGGTGGGTTAAAATTCCAGAAAACTACGTAACAAATATTGAACCACCACAAAATAACGACTTTCATACAGTGCTCTTATTTGTTATTGATTACTGAAAAAATTTCATTATTCCATGTGACGGCAGAAACAGTTATGAGTTATAACCAATGTAATTACAAATACTTTCTCGATGATCTCAAACTACCCTCCTAATTCAATATCGTTTTACTGGTGCTCGGCTGGTCCAGCTTAACGCGTATCTTGAATATTTCCTGGAATGTGCTTGGTTTATGGTGGTATTGTATCTGGCCAGATTCTTGTTTTATTGTGCGTTCATGGCTCTGAATCTCATTTCCGAACGATAAAAATGGATATGAAATAATAACGTTTCAGTATTATTACTCTGCCTCTTTTATTTGTTCTTTCGGAACTCAGTAATAGTGACTGATATCAGAGCATAATAAACTCTTGTGTCCGTCACTGATCTACCTCTTTATTTTATGGTGTCTGATATGAAAATGAAGAGTGCATAGGAAAGATTACGGAAATTAGGGATGAAACTGGTGATCATCAATTTAGCATATCGCCTGTTGACTGCAGTTTTTCAAGTCACGTATTTTTTTCGAGATGTTTCGGAACAAAGTGGATAGTAGGGTAGACCATATATATTTGGCCAAGGAAATTGGTTGAAACACGGCTCCTAACTGTGGTTCAGGATCTCAGATTGCGTCTCACTTCATGTCAGATGTGGGATTCGTTTGTTAAACTTGCGGCGTACGGATTCATTCTTGTTTCAACTGGTATACGTAGGAAATTCTGTTTTTACCTGGTTCCCTGCCCAATTTCCTTGTAGTTTACAAATTTTTCTATTATCAAGGGACAGGAGATACGAATTAATATTTCATGATCATTCTCCAATATAGAAAGGATGTGAGTACAGATTTAGGTAATTAGATCAACCCGTCGTTGATCACAGCCTCTGGGGTCAGTTGGCCCAAATTCACCATAAAAACAGGTCACATGAAATCTGCACTGCTGAATATGATATGTAACGTTTCATGAAATAATTAATGATCGACAATGCGGATTTCGCCATCAAAGATAAACCAGTGACTTATTAGCTTATGTTTCTCATATTTGGCAGTATTCAATCGAAAAATTCGGAGAAACGATAGGTGTTGCACTCGATATTTCAAAAACGTTTGATGAGTTTGGCATCGGGGTCTCTTTTCTAAACTGCCGTCTTGTTGAAGAGCTTCTTGTTTGATGGGTCTCTGAATGTAGTTGTTAATGGAGTATCATCTGATATTCTCCCAAAAAATGCAGGTTCAGGGTTCAGGGTATAGTTCTGGCGCCCACTTTGTTTCTGCTTCATATCAATGATTTGCTCGAGAAAACATCTTGTTCAATACATAGTTGTGCGGACGACAGTACTCTTCATACCAGTTTCTCTTCCAGAGTCTCCATACCAGCTCTAGAAACAAAAATTCAAAGAAATATTCACGTCAATAAAATTAACGACTTGGTGAAAATAGTAGAATGGGGTAACATGAACTTGGTGGAATTTAATGCTGGGAAAACCCAGGCATGTCTCTCCTCAAGGAAAGCTGATCTATCATCATCAAGTATTCAGATGTCAGGAGTGACTATTCCTACAAAGTCAAGTATTTCGATGCTAGGAATTACGATCACTGATAATCTCTCATGGGAAAACCATGTGAGATCGACTGCTGGAGGTGCCTACCAGAAACTTGGATTTCTATTTCGTGCGAAGAAATACTTCATTTCTCGTCAGCTTCTAATGATCTACAAGGCTCAGATACGAACTGTCTGTTCAGCACCAGAACATTCATTGAGTCTTCTCGATTCCATTCAGGGAAAGGTAATCCATCTTGTTGGTGCTTCTTCGCTCACAGACTCGCTCACTTCATTGGAACATCGTAGAAGTTTCGGAGACTTGTCTCTCTTCTATAAATATTTCCACGGTCGATGCTCTTCTGAATTTTTATCGATCGTTCCACCCTTGGCAATATCTACACGGATGACACGACGAGTACAGATTTTCCACCCCTTTGTTGTGAATTTGGAGACCTGTCGAACCTCTCTTGCTCAGGAATATTTTTTCAATTGAACAGCTGAGCTTTGGAACTCCTTGCCGAAAGAGGTTTTTCTTGAGGCTTACAAACTTCAGAAATTCAAAGTGAATGGTAATTCGTATCTCCTGTCCCTTGATTCACGCGGTGTTCTTTGAATCGGGCTTCCTTTTTGTGTGAATCTGCATATATAAAAAAAATTATCCACACGTATAAATATAAATAAAGAGTAGCTGTTTTGTCACTCATCACGATAATTTTTCTTTCGAGTTCAAATAAGATCTAGCTACGCTCATTGAAACATTGACAAATTATGAAACACTTCCACAAGATATAGGAAACATTTTCTAGAAAATGCTGGTGACATCCATTTTCGTTATGAGGAAATGATGTCCAATCGAGGATGAAATTATCATTCTGTTTTATATAAAATTGACGCAATGAAAAAATTCGCAATTTGTGGATATTGTCGGCTATTTTATGAATTTATTGTCAGTGTCAATAATTATTCATCACAACATCTACAATACATAAATATCAAAGTTTTACTATGTGAATGAATATTGATGAAACATTCGGGGCTTCACACCAGGATCCTTCTCTTTGAGTATGCCGGAAACACAAACGCTTTCCTCTTTTCACACAAGATAAATTCCACATCTCAATACTTGAGTTCTTTTGTTCGCAAGTCTATTTCTCCCCCTGGTAGGGTCCATCTCAGTTCCGTCCACTCTCGGTTTCCATTATTTCTCTGTGACACGGCTATCCATTTTCCCGGTATCACGCCAAAAAAGACACAAATGCACGCCAAATTGAACCTATTGGCACGCACATAGACCGAAAAGATATATGAGACTGGTTTATTGGTGACATGCTTGCATGTAGGTTCACAAGACTGATGATGTGTGCATGCAAAAACGTCTCCGAACAGGTAGGTTATTCTTTGCAAATTTGAAGAGCTCTGTCCAGTGTCATTTTGGTAACCAGATAATTTTTGTGTACCTATCTATGGTTTTTATGACTCGATGTAGGTACTCGCACAGAGAATGTACTATATAACCTTTGTGTTAACAGTAACGAAGATTAAAATGTCACTTGAAGATATCCGTAGGCAGCTACAGTTCCCAAATAAAAAATTCGATTACCACAAGACAACTTTTTTCAAGGCTGAGACGAATTATTGTCAGAATGGTGAATTTGTTGCCATGGTGTCAAAAATCAAGCATCCGTAATGATGATACCAATAATAAGGTTGTTGGTGGGATGGTGGTGATAGTAGTACCTAAATCCAAATGTGAATTTTGAGTTTCTAGTTTTCATCATATATAGCTTTCAAGAAATAGCTGCAGTGGGTGACTTTTGTCAATGTAAGAATGAGCTTGAACATATCTCAGGAAAAATGTTGGAGATGAAGGAAGTTGCTGCGGTCAATATTCAACTTGTCCGATCCACCCTTATTGAGTGTTTCACGATTTTCAATTCATTCTTGAATTTTTCTTCCGTGATAGAGATGAAATTGTTCTAAAATTGTTGTAATGATGAAGTCTTGTGCTGCCATATATAAGTCAGGATAAGTGCCCTCCTCGCCGCCATCTCGAATAGAAATCATTACGATGGTATCTCATTAAGAAGATAATTTCATGCCCTGTTGAATGACCTGAAGGTCGATAAAAGCTTTCATTTGAAATTCTCAACTGGCGTCTATTTCCGTTGGAACCGGAAGAGATGTGCATGGATGAAAATATGATCCACAATGAAATATACTCTTTTCCCAACCCTATGAACTTCAAAATGATCTCATGTATAATGATTTCATTGTGAACCTGTATATTAGTTATTCCTCTGATCCGTGTCTAGAGACCTCACGGTGTTCTCACACCAGTCCGATAGTCACTAGGGGTTTGTTAACGCCCAGCTATCAGAGAGAAGATTGATTCTACCATTTCTTTGGAATCCCGTATCGTCCATCATATTGGAGAATTTTCGTATTGGGAAGATTGCGATTTCTCTGTTGTTTTTCAGGAACATATTAAAGACTTACACTAGATATTTTTTCATCTTCTTTCAAGAGGGTAGCGAAGTTTGATCAATGATTATTGAATCTGTTTTATAAATATACAGTAGTTGCCAGAAATCATGATCAATGCAGATTTTGTCCCTATGATACTTTCTCTAGCGATGATGTGGGTGTCATTCCCTTCTACTCCATCACTTCCATTGGCAGGTATAGTATGTTCGGATAATTTCGATCTGATATTTTCCCATCAATTCTATATGATTGTAGTTTGAAACAATTATACGAGGCTGTGTTTTTCTCTTATTGAGGTCTAGGTGTCGTGGAGATGAAAAGCTCTCTCACTCACGGTTACATTTTTTCATGATTTGAATAAAACCACAAGCTGCTGACTGAATTGAGTTCACCTTCATGAAGAGAAAAATTTTTATTGGTACAGAATGTTTTTGCGGTTATCTAGTATCCAGCCCTAATCTACACCTATTATAGGTTCAGGTTAGGTTAGGTCAGGGTCACCGTGGGTTGGTGTATACGACCCTCCCACTGCAATATTGTAGAGTTCATTGTCTCTTACACTGGATTCATGCTTCAACAAATAAATCAAGCCTCTCTGCGAAGCCGACAAGCTCATTTTTCAGATTTGAGCGTAGGAGTAAACTCTGTTAGATTTCGAAAATCCGATTAGAGCCAAGGGGGGGCAGGCACAAAGTATATGCTAAACTGTTTCATCACAATCTGGACATACACGACATGTGGGATCTGTTAGACAATGTTGATCATTCCTGCTGTACCCTAACAAGTGATTGGTGACATACATCGAAGGATTAATAAATGCCTTAGAGTGGGCCAATTTTGGTGAATTTTGTCAGAAGTCTAAGACTCTCCTTGCCGTCTGGGTAGTCGGTATTCATTTGGGGACACATGGTGCAATGCCAATGACTGGTTCGGGTCCAAAAAATTCACTCGCAGCGCCCCTTCTTGCTAGGGAGTCTGCCACTTTGTTGCCTTCCAGGCCAGCACGACTGGAAATCCAAACGAAAGAGAATTTGTTGAGTCGTCTGATTCAGGAGAGTATTTGCTGGCAGGTTGATACCAGTCGAGCTGTGGGTACCAAGGACTTTCAGAGCTGCTTGGCTTTCGGCGTGAGGATGAACCAATATTTCAGCACATGAATCAATGGCATGTATTCTACAGTTATGCTTATTCCATTCTTACATTCTTTATTTTTTCAGATCGTGGCGGGGTACACACTCAGAAATGAAAATATATCCGCCATAAAAAAGCATTCAGACACTACCGACAAAGCGGCAATTCAGTCTGGTCCAAAATTCTGATCGATATCAGGTATATGGTATACACCACGCAAGTATCACAACATTTCTCTCCATTTTCGTTGAACAATAGCGTCACATAAATTATCTATAAATCAACAATGAATCCCTGCCATAGCTTCGAGTTACCCCCACATGCCAGTATACAAAAACTATTCATATAAAATTTATATGGGTAAAACCTCGGAGTAATAAATTTTAGAGACTGCCCATGGAATATTCCATTCATTCATATTCCGCTTCATCCGACTCGTTTGGAAATGAAAACCTAATGAAAATTGGACGATCACCGTTTCCGAAGTTCACGGAGAGTCTAACGTTGTGGAAACGTCGTTTCTGCCAATAAATAGGATGAACAGTAAAGCTATCGAATGAACGGTTGGAGGTTATGAGAATATTCAGTAGCGGAAAATTTTATTGCAACACATAAAAATATTTCACAGGATGGAATCGAAGGTATGCAGTTTGA